>JAJMBE010000050.1:0-84826 GCA_030565125.1 Candida pseudoviswanathii | reverse complement strand
TCACTTGATTCTCGATCGTCGTCTCCTAGTGTCAAATCAAGGTTCTCATTCCATAATAGAAAGAAAGACAAATAGATGTTTCAGTATCAATACGCATTCTTTTTTGTAAATGAATCACGTGACTGTTGCAAGAACAAAGAACATTCATCGAAAGTGAAGAGAGGATGCTAGTCTCTAAATACATTATCTATTTCATAAACGGGGAAAATACAAACGGGGGCGACTATCTAGAAAGAACTCAACTATAGAATGCCTAATTAACCTTTCTTCTCGTCGTCTAAAGCGCTATCGATATGGGCTGGAGTGGTGTACCCATCCCCAAAAGCTTTGCCATCAACTACGTTATGACTAGTAGCAGTACCAGACAATTGAGCTTGCAACTGGGACCTGACAGCATGCATCTCTTCTGGGTGTTCGTTCTGCCAAGCTCTCAATTTGTAAGTTTGTCCGGTCAAGTCCCAGTAGATGCCTCTGAAAGTGTGATACAATTCGTGTCTGCCTTCGTAAATTGGATAAACAACAACTTGATAGATCGAGTACCACAACCAAAGGAAAAAGACAACGACCCAGCCAGTGAAAAATGGCTTGGAGAAGACGTAACCGGTACCGTACATGGGCATTGGGAAAAGAACAAGAAGACAGATGGTGATTGTGACACAAATGATGACACATAATTTGAACGCCTTCTTCATTGTAGCTCTCTCCTCTGCGTATCTGTCTCTTTCTGACTCGACCAATTGACTAGCGATAACGGAAATCTGTGACTTCACAGGACTCAAGTTCTCTGGATCCTCGACTTCACCTAATGCCTCAGCAAGTTCTTCATCTTCGTCAACTCTTGTGATTCTCAGGTCTAACAACTTCCAGTCAAAGTTCTGTGGTTTGAAAACGAAAGTAAGCACAGGGATGATAACAATTGGGGACAACAAAGCAACACAGTTACCAGTCAACATTGGGTCATCCAAGAAAGTGTTCAAATAGTTGACAGAACCCGTCTGAGTCTTTGTACACACTAACCATGCCATGATGGCTAAAGATGTGGAGATGATAGGGGTGAAAGTAGCCGCGTGCCAGTTTTGCTTCTTTGACAAGATGGTTAAAGTGGATGATAAAACAGCACCACCGATGATGACACCCATCATTTCATACAAGTAACCCATAGCAACTTCGGCATAGTAAAGGCCGATAGCAAATCCGGCCATGGAGTAGGCAAAAATGATGACAGAAACGTGTGAGTACCAGATCAACTTCTTACCAGTAGCCTCTGGGTTGATGTATGTTCTGTAGATGTCATACGTGGCAATTGTGGAAACAGCAATCAATTCAGAACTCATGGCGGATGTAACGGCCATGAACACCATGATCAAGGCTAAGACAGCACCTGCTTGTCCCAAGAGGGCAGACGCGGCATTGGGAAGAACCAAACCAGCAGCAACAGCAGAGTCAGATAATGGGAGGTTCAAAGCTAATGCAGCAAGACCCATAGTCAAACTGGTGAATGCAGGAACTGGGAGCCAAGCAAGCGATCCCAAGATGTAACCTCTGTAACTGGACACAGGATTGGCTGAGAATGCTTTGTTAAAGTAACCATTGTCCAAGAACACGGTACCAAAGTTCCCAATGATGTTGATGACGAAAAACATTCCCCCAGATCTAGAACGTAACGTCAAGTACGAACCTTGTGAGTTACCTTCTCTTGGATTAGCTTCGGCATAAGCTGTCACCAATTCCCAAACAGCACCTGGAGAACCCAACATGGAAGACGTGGCCCAAACAACAAAGCCAAAGATCATGATGACAACAATCATAACCACATTGTGAGCGTAGTCAGTCAAAATTGTTGCTTTAATTCCTCCAAAGAGTGTGTAAACAACAACTCCTAATGGAATAAGTAGACAAGCGGCGACTGGGTGCATACCAGTCAAATCGTTAACCGTGGCACTACCACCAGCAAGCAACATGACAGTAACTAGAATGTTTGTGCAGAACCCCCAGAAAATGTAGACGCAATGTGTGGCAGTACCATATCTTCCTTTGACAATCTCCAAATAGGTGTGTGCAGCGGGAGCTCTCTCACGAGCCTTGATTGCTAAGCAAGCAAAAAGTGTAATCTGTGCAGTGGCACCAGCAGCATAGAATATAGAACCACTGACACCATTTCTGTAAACTTGTGACGTACTCGTAAGTAAAGTTGCACTCCAGGTCCAACTCGACACCACAGCAGCGGCAATGAGCCCAGTTTTGACGGATCTCCCTGCTGTTGCAAACTCTTCAGCAGTCATGATTTCCTTGTTGTAGCGCTTTAAAGCAAATGTTGTTGCAACCATACCAATGGCAAAGACAAAACCTAAGCCAACCACCACGGTGTAACCAGCACCTTGTGGCAAAGGAGCAACTTGATCGGACATTGTTGTAGTTGTGTTTATGTGATTGTATTAGCAATGAATTCCTAGAGCTTGAAACCACGATGCTAACGACAAATCTACAGCTCTAACATCATGATGGAAAACCAGTTTATATATCATATTCTGGATCCGTTATCTCTAATTTTTGCCATCAATGTTATCGGCCACCAGGAGAAGCTTGGCGGGCATTGAATGGGAGTTTTTTTTTCATGTTGTGATAATCTGATTGTAGGCGAGCAAATTGGTTCATGTTTTCCTGTACCAGCCCTGACTCCTGCAGGACAACGATGGCAGCAGCGTTAGGCTTTTTTCCACTATCAACTGTTTCCATTGAGAAGTCTAAATCCCTCTCCTAATCCGGATCAAGCTAGTTTTGCGATGGGCGTTGCTCAGCTTGTTATTTCTTGGACAAAGTTGATTGCTCAAAACCGGGGGATAACTATGACGGTAGAACAACATCGAGGGTCATACCTGGACAGTAAATGTGGATACAATGCGTTGGCCGGAAGCACTATCCTCTCATTAAGGACCTCCAGCTGGCGCTGAACTGTCTGGTCCCAGCGGCTCCTTAACACAGCGCAATTTTCACGCAACAGCACATGGTAGCTCAAATCCGCAATTCGTGTGGTGCGGAGACCAAGAAATACCAAGAATAATGCCCACAATAATGGGAAATGCCAAGTACGACACAAGGTCGTGCTATCAGGTTCCAAGAAAAACACCACTGGGCCGCGACGGGCCTATCAGAACTCACCTGCTCTTTCTATCATCCCTTCAGTAGTGCAGCAGCTCACTAAGGGCAGGTCAAAAACGCCCTGCTGATTGTATCGCAGCCACTTAGATCAAGTGGTCTGGTGATCGTTGACTGTTTCTAATCAGGAAAGAGAGAGAGCGATGTGTCAGCCGCGCGTTTATTGTGGTGGGTGTTGCAAGAGATAAACCTGATGAGCTGGAGCTGCCAGTATTGCAAGAAATGCCAGACATTAACCACTACAGTATGTGGTAGATAGAAAGTCATCATATCAGTCGATGACAACAAGACTCAGCCAGAGTTTACCAGGTAAAGATCGCTACAATTGCTACAGCACGTAATTCTCTTGCTACTTCGTCCAGATGTATTATCCCGGTGATGCTCCAGGAACATCAGCAATTACAACCGTCATCACATGATGCTAGCACACGTGCTACTGTCAACTCCGTCTAGATAATTCCGCTTCCTTAAAACCCACGTGACCGATACAGTATTTTTACAATTGTTATATACTAGTGCGACACAATTATCCGGTCACGTTGTTAGGCATGCCTCACTTTAACGCGCCTAAAACCTTTGTCCATTTGGTATGAAGAGAAAGTAAAAACAGTGTATTCCCAGCCGTGTCGAATCTAGCACGAAGACATCTGGACAATGCATACATTCCAGAAGGATGAGGAACAAGATAACGTTGGACATAAGGATCTGTATTGTGCTAAAGGCTCAGAAAATCTATCGAGATTTTGTGATAATCGTGTTTGATCATCCAATGAGAGGGGGCCAACCGGCGGTTAATCGCATAGCACTTTAGGTTTCCTGATTGGGTATATCTTTGTGTGTTATCTCTGTGGTAGGGTTAATTAAGGTGGCATGATTGTAGAGACAATGGGGCCGAGTGAAGCAGAGACGAGGACGTCACAAGGGCCGTTTGATCAATGTGTGTGGAAGAGTGCAAGGGATGTGTCATAACCACTGGTTATGGGTGTAAGGACGGTTTGATAGGCCCGGTGGCGGGCCATGTCTATTTTTTATTTTTCTGGTACCGATAACACGACCCCAATCGGCATTCGAAAGTTTACTTTTTTTTCTGCCCTGTTGGATTGTCCTCTTCTTGTCAGTTGTTTCTCAGTCCTCGTCTTGTGGATCGACACATGGGCCAAGAAGCAACACCTGTCTTGCAATTATACGACTCTATTATTCTTGTCCTGCTCCAAGAGATTTAGCAGTGCCAATGCAAAAACTAGCAAGGTGTGTTCCTGGCAGGTTGCTGCCAGTTAGTGCGTGGCACAAACGTGAGAGCCATCACATGACTGAATATCGAAACGGCGTATGGAGCATGGAACATGGGGCATGGGGCATGGGGCATTGGTCTTTGTGGAAGCCTGTCGATTAAACTTTCTAAACGCAGCACTGCAAATCCTCTCGTGAGGACAATGTTTCATCTTTTTTTTGCCTTTTTTCTTCTTTTGCCTCACGATACGATGCTGATAATAGGTTTTGTTTTTATCAGGCGCCCTGCACAGTGAGCCGATTCCGCCTATGAGAGGGATGTATTTCATCTATCGAGACAGAGATTACGCAAAAGTGTGGGCAGAGCTATTGCTGTTGCCATTGTTCTCTCCCAGTTTACGTGCCATGGCTAATGAGGGAGCAGAAAGCAAAATTTGCTTCTATTACTAACTCACTTACAGGGCACTCTAACAAGCCATTATCATCATAAAAACTTTTCCACTATACCGCGCCTAATATCGAAATCGAAAACGAAAAGATAACGGTGATTGCAAAATCAATAAAAAAAAAACCAGAGATAACGGAACTCACACAGCTTCCAAAAATGATTTATAAATATGGGATGTGTTTTCCCTGTACTTTGCATATTTCAATCCTAGGTCATCATCATCACCATTCTACTTTAACGTCTTTGCAGTCAACTGCCTATTAGGTTTTGTTTTTTTCCCGCTTATACAACTTATTAGAATTATACACGTCAATGTCTGATCACGTTGCTCCCTTGCCACAAGGCGCTGGTTACGCCGTTGTGGTCGGTTTGGGATTTGTTTTTGCAGTCGGTATGGTTGGTACCACCTATGCCTTGAAGCGTTACAACAAGGAAATCATGACAGCAGAAGAGTTTGCAACTGCTGGTAGATCTGTCAAGACCGGTTTGATCGCATCGGCCGTTGTCTCGAGTTGGACATGGAGTGCCACTTTGCTTACCAGTACCGCCCAGGTCTTCAAAAACGGGATTGCTGGATCCATTTTCTACGGTGCCGGTGCCACGGCACAAATCACCCTTTTCGCCTGTTTGGCCATCAAAGCTCGTGAAAGAGCTCCTGCTGCACATACATACTTGGAAATCGTCAAAGGTAGATACGGTACCATTACCCACTGTGTCTATATCTTCTGGGGGTTCTGTACAAACATTTTGGTCACCGTGATGTTGCTTGCTGGTGGTAGTGCCACTGTCAATGACTTGACTGGTATGCACCCCGTGGCTGCTTGTTTGCTTTTACCATTGGGTGTCGTGATCTATACCCTTTTCGGTGGTATAAAAGCTACTTTCTTGACTGATTATGCCCATACTGCCGTCTTGATCATCATCATTATGATTTTCGGTTTTGTTACCTGGGCTACTTCCGACAAATTAGGTTCCCCTGGTGCTGTTTGGGATTTAGTTACTGCCTACGCTGAAGCCAACCCAAGAGAAGGCAACTCTCATGGTTCCTACTTGACCATGCGTTCTCATTCTGGTGGTATTTTCTTCGTCATCAACATCATTGGTAACTTTGGTACCGTGTTCTTGGATAACGGTTACTTCAACAAAGCATTTGCTGCTGACCCAGTCTCGAGTTACAAAGGTTACATCTTGGGTTCCCTTGCGTGGCTCCCAGTCCCAGCCTTCACTTCCCTTACGATGGGTCTTTCTGCCTTAGCTTTGGAGCACACTGAATACTGGCCATTTGGAAGACCAATGACTGACGCTGAAGTCAATTCTGGTTTGGTCCTCCCTAATGCTGCCTCTGCACTTTTGGGCCAAGGTGGTGCCGTGTTGGCTTTGCTTATGGTGTTCATGGCCGTTACATCCGCTATGAGTGCCGAGTTGATTGCTGTTTCCACTATCTCGACTTACGATATCTACAGAACCTACGTTAACCCTAACGCTACTGGTAAAAAGTTGATCTGGTACTCACACATTTCTGTCATCATTTTTGCCTATGCTATGGCTGGTTTCGCTATTGGTCTTTACTACGCTGGTGTCTCCATGGGTTACTTGTACGAGATGATGGGTGTCATTATCGGTGGTGCTGTCTTGTCTTCAGCCTTGACTATTTTATCCAAGAAACAGAACTGGCACGCTGCTACCTTCACTCCTATTATTTCCACTGCGTTGGCCATTATGTCTTGGTTGGTCTGTACTAAGAAACAAGAAGGCTCAGTCACTTACTTGAACACTTTCATGGATGATCCAATGTTGACTGGTAACTGTGTTGCTTTGTTGTCCCCATTAGTCATTATCCCCATCCTCACATTTGCCTTCAAGCCACAGAACTTTGACTGGAAGTTGTTAGACCTGAGAATCACCAGAGTCGACGAAGATGAAGAACTTGCTGAGGCATTAGGTGAAGTCGAGGATCCAGAGAACTTGAGTCCTGTTAAATCCCAAATCTCCGTTATTGCTTCACAATTAGTTGAAAGCGAAAGAGAGAACTACGCTCAAGAAAGAGCCACCTTGAAGAAAGCATTCAAGCTCTGTGTCATTGTCTGTGTGACCATAACCATCTGTCTTCTTGTTCTTTTCCCAATGCCTATGTACGGTACTGGTTACGTCTTCTCCAAGCCATTCTTCACCGGTTGGGTCGCTGTGTTCTTTATCTGGTTGTGGTACTCTGCATTCCAGGTCATTGTTTTCCCTATCTACGAAGGCAGACACGAATTGTATCACACTTTCAGAGGCATCTACTGGGACTTGACGGGTCAGACATACAAATTGAGAGCTTGGCAGAACGAGCACCCAGAGGAGATGCACGCTGTGAAATCACAATTGCAAGCTCAATTATCTGGTACTGCTATTAGTCATGATGTTGTGGATGGTAAGGCTTTGGGTGATGGATACACTTCTCCTGTTAACATTGATGATGCTTTGGATGACGAGAAGAAGTAGTTGGTTTCTTTATTTTAGTTCTTTATACTGTTTCTTTTTAATCGATATTTTTACTGTTTTGCGAGAAGAGTTTAAAGAGATGTGAGCATTCCACGTGACGCTCCCTGTTAACAACTTTACCATTCCAATAGATGGCTTTCCATCTCAGCTATAGCCAGGCAGAAGCAACCATGCTTGTCTACTAGAAGTTAGTCGTGCAACATGACAAAATTCCTACAAGATCTAAAACCTCCACAACGGCATCACTTCTCACAGTCAGATAGGTATATCTCAAGATTGTCGTCAATAAGGAGCTCAGCCATGACCGCTTTCTCAATCTCCCACCAACTTACTGCAAACTTACTCTGTTATAATCTTTCTGACTTCGCAACAATTAGCCTTTCCTTTTTTCTTGCATTTTTTGCAACAAAATTTAGCAAAAAAATAGCAAACAAAGAAAACGTTTGCACAGGACGCAATCCAGCGTAGCCCCTTTGCTCCATTGATAATACCGATGATAAACAATGGAGGCCATCTGAGGGCGGTTAATCAGATAATTGCCAAATCTATCTCTGCAATCTATCTTCATCTCCAATTGTAGCCGCAGAAATTAATCGCTTAATCAAGATTGTGGGATAAAACAAAATCCATGAGAAATTGATGAAGACAAGAAATAGGAAACTCGAAAGGAATATCCCGATAGCAGAGGTGTGCGAAATCCTTATCAGAAACGCCCTGCAGTTGTGCATTTTTTGGGTTGGCGCACGCAAAACGTTAATTCCTTGTATCAGACGCTTCTGATTGGCTGATGATTAACAGTGGTTCAACCCACCAGAGGGACCCGCCTGGGATTAAGTGAACGGTTTGTGTGTGTGTGTGTGTGGGGGGGGGGGACCCTCCTACTAACACATGTGGTGGGCCAACACCACCCAAGTTGTGGGTGAAGTTGTGGGGACTGCCCCTTTGGCCAAGCAGTAATTCGCTTATCAGTGGTGCAGTTTGCTGAAGGGAAGGATCACCAAACTGCCTGCTGGACGGTCAACCAATGGTCCATAACATCTACCATTCCAGAGCCAATGAGCAGCCCTGTCCTATCCAGGATCACAAAACTTGGTTGGTGTCAGAGGGTGGGTGTTCTCGGAAAAACGCAAAACCCTAGGGCAAATAGGTGATGCGCCCATTTCCATGGCCCGACGGTATAGTTTAGGAAATCGCCGAGAATTGTCGCGTGGCACACGACGCCATCGGGTTCTCGCGTTTAGATGTAATTTTCATCCATCTCAATCTAAGCAGGTTCTCATTCTGTCTGATCTCTTTCTAATCTTATCTGAGACCTATACGGAAATGTTCAACGGTTGGCGCCGAACCCAATAAAAAAATGTTGTTAAATAAGTCCATGATTTCCCTTATACCATTTTCTTATATATATCTATAAACTTTTACCTTTTTCTCTTTCGTCAAATCAACTACCTCCAACCTCTTCTTTTCAGTCCCTACCCTTAGCAATACTCCCCCCCCTACGATGTCATATATTGGTTGGTCAGTCGAAGATTGGAAGAAATTCCACTACGAATCAACCCCAGACGAGTCCTTTGACTTGTTGTCACAATTATTAAAGTCCCAGAAGAGCGCCCCAGAAGACCCAGCGTGGATATCCTTGGCCACGCTCGAGAACTTGCAGCACCAGTGGAAATTCTTACAGTCCAAGTCCAACAAACGCGATTTACCATTGTACGGTGTGCCAATTGCCGTCAAGGACAACATAGATGCCAAATACTTCAACACCACCGCTGCTTGTCCCTCCTTCGCGTACTCACCACAAGAAGATGCCACCACCGTGAGGTTATTGAGGGAAGCAGGCGCCATCATCATCGGTAAGACCAACTTGGACCAATTCGCTACAGGCTTGGTCGGAACGAGGTCACCCTACGGAATAACCCCCAACACATTCGACTCAAAGTACGTCAGCGGTGGCTCCTCCGCCGGGTCAGCCTCGGTTGTTGCGAGAGGTATCGTCCCCATCGCTTTAGGTACAGACACTGCTGGATCAGGTAGAGTTCCTGCTGCGTTGAACAATCTTATTGGGTTGAAGCCCACCAAGGGGGTGTTTTCGTGCTCCGGTGTGGTGCCTGCTTGTAAATCCTTGGATTGTGTCTCCATATTTTCTTTGAACTTGCAAGATGCTCAATTGACATTCAACATAATGGCACACGAAGATGATAATGATGAATACTCGAGATCGATGCCTGAAAACCCACTATTGAAATTCCCGAAGAAACCAAGAATAGTGGTTCCTACGAACTTGTTGTGGTACGGAGAAGAAGAAAACCCCAAGGTTTATAGAAAAGCAGTCGAGGAATTCGAGAAAATCGGCTGTGAGTTGGTGTCTTTGGATATCGAGCCATTATTGGAATTAGCCAGATGTTTATACGAAGGCCCTTGGGTTAGTGAAAGATGGGTTGCATGCAAGGACTTCCTCGCAACCAACCCACCAGAAAAGGATTTGGACCCAACTGTCATGAAGATTGTCAAGGGCGGTGAGCATTACTCGGCAGCTACGTCTTTCGAATTTGAATACAAGAGACAAAGGATCTTGAAGAAAGTCAACAAATTGTTAGCCGGCATCGATGCTATAATAGTACCTACTGCGCCATTGAACCCAACCATCGAGCAAGTCACCAACGAACCAATCAAGGTGAACTCATACCAAGGCACATACACCAACTTCGTTAACTTGGCCGACATGTCTGCATTAGCCATCCCTGCAGGTTTCAGAAGTGACGGATTGCCATTTGGTATTACGTTGTTGTCCCATAAATTCAACGATTACGCATTGTTAGAGTTGGCTAGTCGTTACTTGAAAACTCAAAGTTTGCGTACCTGTGGTGTTTCCCAGAAGAAGGTCTCCACTATTCACGACGAGTTGTACAAGTTGCCAATCTCAACCCCACAAGAAACCGTGAAATTGGCCGTTGTTGGTGCTCATCTTCAAGGTTTCGAATTGCACTGGCAATTGGAGAAAGTCGATGCTAGGTTTATCGAGTCAACCACCACTTCCAAGAACTACAAACTCTATGCATTACCAAAGACCGGACCAGTTGCTAAGCCTGGTTTGAGAAGAGTTGAATCAGATGGTGAATCCATCGCCATTGAAACCTACTCCGTTCCAAAGGAGAAGTTCGGTGATTTCATCAAATTCGTGCCAGAGCCGTTGGGTATCGGATCAGTTGAATTGAAATCCGGCGAATGGTGCAAGTCCTTCATCTGTGAGGAATTCGGCTACAAGCAACCAGGCACCGTCGACATCACCAAGTTTGGCGGGTGGAAGAACTACCAAGAAAACTTGAAACGCGAGTCCCAGAAGAAACCATTCAACTCTGTGTTGGTTGCCAACAGAGGTGAAATCGCCGTTAGAATCATCAAGACCTTGAAGAAGTTGGGCATCAAGGCTATTTCCATCTACTCAGATCCGGATAAGTATGCTCAACATTCATTGATTGCTGACGTTGCCATCCCATTGCACGGCACTACTGCCGCAGAGACATACATCAATGTCGAGAAAGTAATCAAGGCAGCCAAGGACTCGGGCGCGGAAGCCATCATCCCAGGTTACGGGTTCTTGTCCGAGAACGCCGACTTTTCTGACCGTTGTGGCAAAGAAGGCATTGTCTTTGTTGGACCTTCCGGTGACGCCATCAGAAAGTTGGGTTTGAAGCATTCAGCTAGAGAGATTGCTGAAAAAGCTGGCGTACCATTAGTCCCAGGTTCTGGGTTAGTCAAAGACGCCAAGGAAGCCAGAGAAATCGCAGCCAAGTTGGAATACCCAGTCATGGTCAAGTCCACTGCCGGTGGTGGTGGTATTGGTTTGCAAAAAGTTGACTCTGAAAAAGACATTGAAAGGGTTTTCCAGACTGTGCAACACCAGGGTAAGTCATATTTCGGTGATGCCGGTGTTTTCTTGGAAAGATTTGTCGAGAACGCCAGACATGTCGAAGTGCAAATGTTGGGTGATGGTAAAGGTAACGCCATTGCCGTTGGTGAAAGAGATTGCTCATTGCAGCGTAGAAACCAAAAGATCATTGAAGAGACCCCAGCTCCTAACTTGCCAGAAGCTACCAGAACCAAAATGAGAAAGGCTGCTGAATCCCTTGGTGCATCCATGAACTACAAGTGTGCTGGTACTGTTGAGTACATTTACGATGCCGCTAGAGATGAGTTCTACTTCTTGGAAGTCAATGCTAGATTGCAAGTTGAACACCCAATCACTGAAATGGTCACTGGATTGGACTTGGTTGAATGGATGCTTTTGATTGCCGCTGACACTCCACCAGACTTTAACCAAAAAATCGAAGTCAAAGGTGCCTCCATGGAAGCCAGATTGTATGCCGAGAACCCAGTCAAGGATTTCATGCCATCCCCTGGTCAATTATCCCAAGTAAAGTTCCCAGAATGGGCCAGAGTTGATACCTGGGTTGAAAAAGGTACTGTTATCTCAGCTGAGTACGATCCTACTTTAGCCAAGATCATTGTCCACGGTAAGGACAGAGATGACGCTTTAAAGAAGTTGCGTCAAGCCTTAGACGAGACGGTCGTGTATGGATGTATCTCCAACGTTGACTATTTGAGATCCATTGCCAACTCCAAGATGTTTGAGGAAGCTGCGGTTGCCACTAAAGTCTTGGATTCCTACGAGTACAAGCCTCATGCTATTGAAATCTTGCAACCAGGTGCTTACACCACTGTTCAGGATTTCCCAGGAAGACGTGGATACTGGCACATTGGTGTCCCGCCTTCCGGTTGCATGGACCAATACTCTTTCAGAGTTGCCAACAGAATTGTCGGCAACGACGCTGCTGCCCCCGGTATCGAAATCACTTTGAACGGTCCTAAGCTTTTGTTCCACCAGGATTGTGTTGTTGCCGTAACTGGTGGTAAGACCACTGTTGAAGTCAATGGTAAGGAAGTCAATCAATGGGAACCAGTGACTATCAAGAGTGGTGACAGATTGGCTATTGGCAAATTGACTACCGGTTGCAGAGCCTACTTGGTTATTAGAGGCGGTATCGACGTTGTTGAATACTTGGGTTCAAGATCCACTTTTGCCTTGGGTAACTTGGGTGGTTACAACGGAAGGGTTTTGAAGCTCGGTGATGTCTTGTTCCTTGGCCAGCCAGAAGTCGTTAGCTCCACTTTACCTACCCCAATTTCTGAACCATCGGCCGTTGCCAAATCATTGATTCCAAACTATGACAACAAGGTGTGGAAAGTTGGTGTCACCTGTGGTCCACACGGATCTCCAGACTTCTTCAAGCCAGAATCCGTTGAAAAGTTCTTTTCCGAAACTTGGAAAGTCCATTACAATTCCAACAGATTTGGGGTTAGATTAATTGGTCCAAAGCCTAAGTGGGCAAGAAAGGACGGTGGTGAAGGTGGGTTACATCCTTCAAACACCCACGATTATGTGTACTCCATGGGTGCCGTCAACTTCACCGGTGACGAGCCAGTTATCTTGACTTGTGATGGTCCTTCATTGGGTGGGTTTGTTTGTGAAGCCGTTGTTGCTGAATCTGAATTGTGGAAGATTGGCCAAGTCAAGCCAGGTGAATCTATCCAGTTTGTTCCAATTAGCTACGACTCAGCCAAGAGTTTGAAGAAGCAGCAGAACAAGATCATTGAGGAGTTGGCCGGTGATTTGCCGAACTTGGAATCTAAAGTGTTGTCTGCTCCTGAGAACCCAGTCTTGTATGAGTTCAAGGTTTCTTCTAATGCACCAAAGGTCACTTACCGTCAAGCTGGTGACAGATACATCCTTGTTGAATACGGCGACAACTTGCTCGACTTGAACTTGTCCTACAGAATCCACAAGTTGGATGCCATGATCAAAGAGTATCAACCAAAGGGTATCTTTGAGTTGTCTCAAGGTGTCAGATCCGTGCTTGTTGAATTCACCGATGAGATTACCCAACAGGAAGCTTTGGACACTTTGGTTTCCTACGAGAAGGAAATCATCTTTGTCAACAAGTGGAAGGTGAACTCCAGGATAATCAAGCTCCCAATGGCTTTCGAAGACAAGAAGACCTTGGATGCTGTTCAAAGGTACCAGGAGACCATCAGAAGTGAAGCCCCATGGTTGCCAAACAACGTCGACTTTATTGCCAACATCAACGGCATCGACAGAAGCGACGTCAAGGACATGTTGTACACCGCGAGATTCTTGGTGTTAGGATTAGGTGATGTGTTCTTGGGTGCCCCGTGTGCTGTTCCATTAGACCCAAGACACAGATTCTTGGGCACCAAGTACAACCCATCAAGAACATTCACGCCAAATGGTACTGTTGGTATTGGTGGTAACTATATGTGTATCTACACTATGGAATCCCCAGGAGGTTATCAATTGGTTGGTAGAACCGTTCCTATCTGGGACAAGTTGAGTTTGGGTGAGCATTCCCCAGACACCAAGCCATGGTTGTTGTCTCCATTTGACCAGATTGAATTCTATCCAGTCACCGAGGAAGAGATTGATGGGTTCTCGGAAGAGATGAATGCCGGTAAGTTCCAGGTTGACATTGTTGAAACCGTGTTTGACCACGAGAAGTACTTGGAGTGGATCCAGGAGAACTCCGAGTCCATTGCTGAGTTCCAGCAGAAACAAGGCGGTGAGAAATTGGAGGAGTTCAACAGATTGATCCAGATCTCAAACAGCGAGTTGGAAAAACAAGGTACTAAGGTGCAAGAAGACGAGAAGTTTGATGATGACGCTGAGTTGGTGTACAGTGAGTATTCCGGTAGATTCTGGAAATCGTTGGTTGAAATCGGTACTCAAGTTGTTGCCAACCAGGCATTGATTGTTGTTGAGGCAATGAAGACCGAAATGGTTGTCAATGCACCAAGAGACGGTAAAGTTATCAAGATCTACCATGAGAACGGAGACATGGTTGAAGCTGGTGATTTAGTTGTTGTTTTGTCATAGACTTACAAATGTGTACTATAGAAATTGTGTAAAATAGAGATATAATGTCGTATTGCCCGATAATGTCGCATCACCACCTCTCTCGCTCTCTCTCGTGCGCGTTGGTTGTTTTGGTTTTCAAGTTGCTTTGCAAGCCAGAAAAATTTACACTAAAACCCACGTCAACTCAATCCAACACATCAACACCAATGTCATCATCATCACCAGAAGAAGACCAATCCAAACCAAGTGTGCTCAAAGTCACCGACGTGGTGTCATTGAGACCAGAGCAATGGACCAGCTCCGCCAACGAAACGCTCAAGCTCTTCATCACGAACTCAGGCGAGGCCGTGACCTTCCCGCCGACATTCACGTACCCGCTCTTTGGCGACGCCGAGACGATCTACGGGTACCGGGACCTCGATGTGTTTTTGTGCTTTGACCACTACACGTTCTTGCCGTTCTTGAACGTCAAGTACGCCGAGAAGTTGCGTGGCGACGCGGAGATCGTGGACGTCAAGGAGACGATGTTGAAACACTTGCCGGACCTGACTGTGTTTAAGGACGAGGTGAAGTGGGTGGATGCCATTGAGGCCGAGAAGAAAAACGGGTATGCTATTCCTGGGGTGATGGTTGATTCGTTTCAGGAAGGAGGCAGGGAGTTTGAGATTTATAGGATTGATTTGAAGTCGGAGAGCGGGTTTGAGTTGCATCACAGATTGCAGATCTTGGTGTTGTTGTTTATTGAAGCTGGATCGTTCATCGATGCCAAGGATGAGTTGTGGAACTTGTATGTGTTTTATGAGAAGAGTAAGGACCAAGAGCCATCGATTGTTGGGTTTACTACGGCGTACAATTACTGGAAGTACCCAGGTGCCAGCAAGTTTGACTCTGAGGTACAAGAGGTCAGGATCAAGATTTCGCAGTTTATAATATTGCCGGTGTATCAGGGCCAAGGATTGGGACCGTTGTTCTACACGCATTTGTTCAACAAGTGGTTGCAAGATGACGGAATCATTGAGGTTGTGATTGAGGACCCCAACGAGAGTTTTGATGATTTGCGAGACAGGGCGGACTTGAAGAGGTTGAATGAGGATGCGCTGTTTGATTTCAATGAGGTGACTCCGAGCGTGGACAAGGGGTGGATTGAGAAGACGAGAAAGAGGTTGAAGTTGGAGAAGAGACAGTTTGCTAGATTGTTGGAGATTATATTGTTGTACAAGTTGAAGCAAGGCGGGTTTCCTGGAGTGACGAAGAAGGATGTTAGACTATTTATCAAGAAGAGGTTGTATGATAAGAACAAGGAAGGGTTGGCTACGTTGGATGATAATACCAAGAAGGACAAGTTGCAGACCGCCTATCAGGCGCTAGAGGAGGATTACTATAGGATATTGGGAGACTTGAAGTTGAACATTAAGCGTAAGTCTAGTGGTGGTGGTAGTGGCGGTGATGACGATGAGCAGTCATCCAAAAGACAAAAAGCTTGAGTGTCATGTATAGTAGAAATAAAGAAAGTTTTGTATTATTATTGAATGACGTATGTAGATGGAGCAGTGGTTGTAAAAAAAGGTTAAAGTTGGTGATGTGAGTGATTTGTGGGTATGACGTAATCACAAGTGACGTGAGGTAGTGTACCGAAGCTCAACAATTATTATTTTTGCGAAGGGAATATTCGACAGTGGTCTCCTTTTGTTTTTCTGGTGCTTCCATCAAGTGTAATTTGGCACAATAGGAAGAGTGGGGGTAAGGAGTAGGAGAGAGAGGGAGTGTACTTGTGTCCAATCCACTGGAAGTATGTAGCAAACTGCAGAGGATTGCTCCGCCGTGTAAACGATAAACGACGCCAACAAAGCAAAGCGAAACAAAGAAAAGTGTGGAAGTGGTGGAACAACAACAACCAGCAAAGTATTACAACAAGGCAGAGATAGCCGACCACATAGATTAGGAGTACATGAGACAGTGGATATGAGTGTGTTGTGAGTGTGAGTGTGAGCTGTGAGCTGTGAGTTGTGAGTTGTGAGTTGTGTGAGAGTGAGGAAGATGCGGCTTTTGTTGTAGTTTGCTTATGTGATGAAATTGTACCATTTGGGCAATTGTAAATCCACAATGAGGTTTTGTGTGGTTAATCCACCGGGGGGAGGGGGGGATTAATGTATGTATAGTTTATTTAAGGGATGGTACATTTGTACATTGCTATCTAAACTAATTGTTCTTGTGTTAATGTGAGAGAGAGAGCGACAAGTCTTGCCCATTAAAAAAATATTACTAAAAGTTGCTCCTTCTCAATTTCTTCTATTTTAATCTCTTTAATTGTCCACTTGAAATTTCTGTCGTCCATTTTTTTTACTTTCTTTCTTTCTTCTTTCCTAGTTTCCTTTCTTCAATCCCCCAATCTATTCACTTCCTCACCCCCCCTGAAGATATGCATAGAACATATTCATTGAGATCCCAAAAGGCTCCTACCGCAGCCCAATTGCAATCCCCTCCTCCTCCTCCTTCCTCCACCAAATCCAAGTTCTTTGGCGGTGGTGGCTTGTCCTCCTCCATCAGAAAGGCTACCGCTGGTGCCACCGGCCCAGAATTGTCTCGTAAGTTGTCCCAATTCATCAAGATGGAAAAGAACTTCATGAGATCCGTCGAAGTCACCTCTAGAGAAAGAAAAGACGTTGCTAGACAATTGAGTGCCTGGGGTGAAGGTAACGAGGACGACATTTCCGACGTCACCGACAAATTGGGTGTCTTGATTTACGAAATTGGTGAATTGGAAGACCAGTACATTGACAAGTACGACCAATACAGAATCACCTTGAAGTCCATCAGAGATATCGAAGGTTCCGTCCAACCAAGCAGAGACAGAAAGCAAAAAATCACCGACGAAATTGCTCACTTGAAATACAAGGACCCACAATCCGCCAAGATCCCAGTCTTGGAACAGGAATTGGTCAGAGCTGAAGCAGAATCTTTGGTTGCTGAAGCTCAATTGAGCAACATTACTAGAGAACAATTGAAGGCTGCTTTCAACTACCAATTCGATGCCACCAGAGAATTGGCTGAAAAGTACGCCTTGATTGCTGGTTACGGTAAGGCCTTGTTGGAATTGTTGGACGATTCCGCCGTCACCCCAGGTGAAACCAGACCAGCCTACGATGGTTACGAAGCCTCTAAGCAAATCATCATTGATGCTGAAAACGCTTTGGCTTCTTGGACCTTGGACTCTGCTGCCGTCAAGCCAACTTTGTCTTTGCACCAAGAATACGACGAAGATGAATTGGAACCAGGTGAAATCGACGACGCTGCTCAAGAAGAATTCAACAAGCACGACGAACAACCAGCTAACGGCGCTCAGCAATAAGTTAGTCCGCTAGTCAGACAATCGTTTTTATCCTTTCTTTCTTCCTCCTCCCCCTCCTATCCTTTTTTTTATTTTATCATTTGTTTATTTTGATGTATTAATAAGTCAATCAGAAAGTTGTTTTTATATTTATCTTTATCATTAATAATATTACTTTATAGTTTGCTTTATCGAAAAGAAGATTTTTGAGAAACAATTTTCACCAAACTCCCCCCTTTTCACCACACATCATCATCGACTCGTTGTTTTTTGTTCTGTTTTGAGTGATTGATTGCAAATATATATTTTGTTTTAATTCTATAAATAAAGAGAGTATTGATCTGGATTGGTTTCTTCTTGCGTTCAGAAACTGTGGATGTCCCACTCCTCGAGGAATCCCAATGGTGGTTACAGGTGGTGTGTGAAGATGATGTCGAGATTTAAATTGGCGTTGCTTTTGTGTCCAATTTCTAGAATATCCAATCCCCCTCTGTCTTTGTCTTTGTCTCTCCCCATGGATCCTTCGGAATTGATATTTCTGATATTGTGTGCTTTGTGTTCTAAACTTATGCCTCGCAAGGCGGCGGAAGGAAGAAAAAAAAGAAGAGACAAAGAATGTGTAAAAATAGCAAATAGCGAGCCAGCACAATGCGGGACACACAAAAGAAACCGGGTTGTTAATTGATTACATAAATCAGCATGACGACATGGAAACGAAAGGAGGAAGGTTCTATAAGGGCATGATTATGTTGATTTGATCACCTCGATGTAACCCAAACGTATCATCCATATCTTGTTCGTCCACCTCTATAGCAATTAGATTCTTCGTGGCGAGTGTGAGGATACTGGAGAACGAATTGGCCGCGATTCGTCTATTCACCGGCTGTTCATGCTCGATCTCCGAAGTCGCTGGCACGAGTTGATCAAACGTGGTTGTGTAGAAATCTCCAAATGAACATTCCGTGTTGGTGGTCAAGTTCTGGGAAAGCTTGGCGATGGAGTATCCTCCTGTTATCAACATGCCCAAATCCCCTGACCTGTCTCTGAGGTATCGGTAAAACTTCTTTAGTTTCTTATCCAACATCTCCTCGCCTTCTTCTTGGGAGGCCAACCCGTCAGACCACTCAGTGAGACTCCTAGACAGCTGCCTCGGATGTTCCTGTGGTTCTTCGTCATAATCAAACTCAATGTCAAAGATCCGTTGCGTCTCTTCGGACAATTCGTTAGCACGCAGCTCACCGCCAATCATATCAATAGGCACCTCGTCATTAAACACAAACCCACGACTTCTCACCACATCTCTTCCCTCTTCAGTAGGCTCTTCCCCCGTGACAGCCTCTTCCGTCCTTTGCAAAACACTCAACGTTCTAGTGAATGATGAAGCATCACTCGTGTTCTCATTACCAAACGGCATAGCGATTCGATTAACGTAACGTAAGTACGCAGGTCCATCAATTATTGCAGCCAGGTAGACCTCATCGAGAGAATGGACCGGAGTTGTCTTTTCATTAACCCGAGATTCCATCGTGGACTCATAGTTTAGCGCGGACGATACAATCGCTTCACTATTGAGTCTTGTCTGTTGATCGACGACCAATCTCCGGCGTGGAAGTGTTTGGTGTTGTCCTGGTGGATGCATTGCCATTGGTGTATCGTTGGTGTGGAAGTTCAAATCATTGGTGATGCTTGCTTCCACAGCGTGTTGGACAGTTTCCTGATGAACCTCATTCTCTTCAAACACAATATCCATAAGCGACCCAGGTGCATCGTCACTTCCCTGCTCTTGGTCTTCATTCACCTTCTGCCCATCATTATCCAATATCTCACCATTATCATTGAACTGGAAATCATCAGCAATGACATCCTCTGCCTGACTACTCATACTCGCCAAATGATCAATCAAATCTTCCAACACCTCACCGTCACCAACCACATTCGTCAAAGCAAACCCCAAAGGGTTCGAAATCAACAGACTTTCCTCATGTGAGATTGGAAACAACTCCTTATCACGTTCCCTAATACCAATCCGTCTCTTCTTGCTCACCTCATCCTCCCCATCCTCCTCCATCAATGGAGTCAACAATCCCAACTGGATGCTAAAACACGGATCGTTGTCCAAATACCGACCTCTTTTCTTAGTCAGCTTGGTCGAACTCACCTCAACACCACCTGCACCTCCATCACCACCTCTTCCAAGAACCCCGTGGTTGCTGCTCCGCAACCTGCTTTCAATATACGCCAAGTCAGTGATGAAGTAGTTGATTTTGGTCTGGTACAAGATCGATATCCCGTACATGATGTTAGAAACGTATCTGATATTGTTGTTGTTGTTGTTGTTGTTGTTGTTGTTGTTGTTGTGAGATTGGTCATGTTGAGGTGTGGTTAGCTGCTTGCAGAGTTTCGGGATCAGGATGCCGAGGATGTCTTTCTTGATGAGCTTGGACCGGACGCTGGGCTTGGAGCCGAGGGTGGCTAGGAGCCATGCTGTTTGGAGACCACTTGTGATTTCTGGTGACTGGTTGATTGATTCCATTGGTGACGATGGGAGAAAGAGGATGGCGAAGGCATTGTATTGTGTGGCGTTTTTGGTTGTCTGAAGTGTGTTGATTGTGTTGTAAATTGGTTGCAAAACTTGAAGAAAAATCTCGCTGCGTGGTTCTTACAACCACTGGATTCACAATAACCGTAATGTATATTTTACAACCGAAAGAACTAAACAAAAAATCAAACCTTCACATTAGACAATCATTATTCTATGTCATTTTATAATCTATATTATTTACCTTTTCATAAATTAGAACCAACCACTTGATGGTAAATTCAAAATCACCCCTTTCAATACTCTCATATAAATACGTGAAACAACCACTCAACTTTCTCCTGTCAAAATACTCTTGCTTCACATCTGGATGGAACTCATGGTCTCCAAAAATTATTGAATTGTCGTAATAATCTGGAACTTCTATGGTGGACGCTCCATTCTCATCCACTTTCAAGTATAAATAATCTCTATCATTAAGTTGTAAATCATTCTCCAAATATGCCAATTTGTAGTTTGACACTTTGTATTCCGCATAGTGCTGTATCTTCTTGTAGTACCTGTACCATGCGTAGTCTTGCATCAATCCTTCTTCGACTTGAACATTCCACTCATCGAATATTCTAGACTGGTTGACAATCTGACGATTAATCATAAATCCAACTCGATCTAAAACGAACTTAAACTGGACTGGTTCATCGGTATCCAAATGTTGAAACAATGTCGATTTGTAGATCAAATAGTTTGGGACAATCTCATCGTCCCATGCTGCCAACTTGTCTCGCTCTGCATCGACCAATTTCTTGTAGAATGAAGAAATAGATTTAAAGTATGGGTTCGTCTTGTAATCATAAACTTCATGTTCAGTCAAGGAAATGGCCAACAACCCAACAAATCTCATCAACAGTCCATGCAACAACAAATCATCATCAATATTCTCTTCGATCAACCAATCATAAGAATAGTAGTTGGAGTGAGGAATGTAAACTGCGTGATCAACTTCAGGGTCATTTTCAAACTTGACATTGATGATAGGCGTAGCCAAATGCTTTTGGAAAATGGACGTCTCCGAAGTAGCAATTGGTAAACCCAAGTTGTTGTTTATAGCGGTCTTGTCCTGTTTCCACCAGTACTCGTACAACGTAGTGTAATAATCGTCAGATCCACGAGTCATCTCATTATAGAAAATTGGATCACTAATTCCGCCCACTGATGTCTTTGGAATCGGGATCGATTTTGACGTGTATCTCAAGACGTGGTTGAAAACAGCATTGGCGTCAACCTTGAATTTACTACCAGTAACGGCATCTCCATCGATGTTGATGTAAGCAACAATGGTCCTTTTAGGGTTGAACACATTTGTGTCGTTTGTGATGCTTTCAACGCCTAACAAATTCAAGTATGCTGCATCCCATGAAACAAATTTGATATTGCGCAATGGTTTCCAGCCAATCTTGACCAATTTTTGATAGTAACGCATAATCTCCAACATGATAGCATGACCAGATAATGGATTCGATGAAGTGTATGAATCACGTCTTGCACCGATGATTATATCGGCGTCGTTGATAATCCCTTTAATCGTCCCCACTATAGTGGTAAAGTTTCGTGGCTCTTCCTGGGACGAGAACTCAGTATTCAATTCAAGCTTGAACAATCCATTTGAGGCAGGGGCGTAATCCCAACCACCAAAAGCCGCTGCTGGGGTGAGCAATGTTTCCAAGATTGGCTTGATGATCTTCTTGCTGACCGGAACTGCAGGGATTTTGGTATGATTGAGCAAAGTATCTCTCGAAATCGCATTATTCAAAGCTGGCAACTCACGGTCTGGAATGTCGCCGTCTTCTTCTCTATTCCAGTCATTATAAGTCAAAGCACCTTTGGCACCATGATACTCTGCAATAGCAATTCTTTCTCCTATGGTAGTGTTTTTGTCGTGGTAATTGGTCTTTAATATGACAATCTTGTCCTTAACGTGCACGCCGTTCTTCTTCAACAAGTCGTAGTCTTTTGGTTCTCCTGTGTTGACAAACACGTAATCACCAACAACCTTCCCACTAACACCCAATGCAAAATAAGCCGGGGTCTTGGTTTTGGGTTCCAACAATGCTGGCTCATACACAACGTCATCAAACTTATCACGCAACCTTATACTCGAGGATTCAGGAGCGCTCAACTTCACTTTACGTGTAAACGATTCCGTCTTGAACGCTTTAAACAGCTTAAAGCTAGACTCAACAAATTCAGTCAACTTTGGGTTGTCATGAGCAACCAAGTTAAACTCCGACTTTTCATTCAACTCGGTGAAATTCCTCAATAA
Organism: Candida pseudoviswanathii; assembly: GCA_030565125.1. NCBI lineage: Eukaryota > Fungi > Ascomycota > Pichiomycetes > Serinales > Debaryomycetaceae > Candida > Candida pseudoviswanathii. The sequence continues at coordinate 62,390 of JAJMBE010000050.1, read as the reverse complement.
ATTGTTGATATACCCTTCTGTAGTTAATGTGTTTTGGTACTTGCCAATCCTTGTCATGGTTAAGAAATTCCTCTTGATGTCATTCTTGGTCAATTTAATTCCGTGCCAATTCCTATAGTCTCTTGCAACCGAAGTCCTGGGTAAGAATGTTAACTGAAAAATAATCAAGGCGACAACTCCCAAGCAACAGACCCAGATGAAACTTGGCCTCTTGGCTATCTGCAATATCTTGCTCACATTGTCATCATCAGCATCGTCATCGCCATGTTCGTGTCTCCTGTCTCTGTCCGGGGACAAAAGATCGGTTGTTTCTTGCGTTGTTGGGGGAGTGACCAAATACTCCTGGGGCTGGTTTGGGTCGTCCTGCGACTGTGTTACATCCGAGTCAGCGGTATCATTGGATGTGCTGGTGTAGGAGTTGTGGACCTCGTTGCTGTTGTTGGCCAATAATCTTGTGTTTTCACCACTTTCCGTGTTTGCCGCAGCCGACATGACGTAATAAAATAAAAAGCTGGAGAGGAAAACGGGGGAGACCTTTAGTTTGACTAAGAGTGTAAAAAAGGCGGGGGAGGAAAGATAAAGTGAAACTGTCTGTGTAGAGGGGAGGGAACTGAACCTTGTGGTTTATACTTTATATGGTGGTAGAAAGTGGCTTTTGGGAGTGGATGGCAAAAAAAAAAGGGTTGAGTTTGGTTTGGTTAAAGGGTTGGTGTTATATGTGAGTTGCTTAAATTTTCTTTGTGCATGCACAAAAGTACAAGACGAGGAGGATTTGGTGGAAGAGAAAATGACTTTATGCGACGGCCGAGCACGCAGACGCGGCCGGAGACCTGGGCCGAGAATTTGCTTCCAATTTATAATAGAAGTCACGGACCACCAGATATTATTGTTATCCGTCAAAAGTGAAGTAGAGGTGTCATCAACGGGGGTAGATCAAGGATACCATTCTATTATCAATTAGCAACACTGATCCACATTCTCCTAGCCACGTTGGTGTCCATTAATTGTCTTGTTGCCAACCGATACCCCTGCTTTAGGTTTCCCTTGAGACAAACCCACACCACGTTCTTCGCTCTGCAGTATTTTTTTTTTGCAATCGTTTTAGTCACGTTAGTGCCGTCTATTTGTGTATGTACAGCAACTCTACTTAGATCCACCTTCTTCTTCCTCAAGCATGTCAGTCAATGTATCCACGTCAAACATATTCAGACCCAGCTGCAAGGTCTTTGCTAAAAGCACCAATGACTTGAAGTCCGGTTTTGTTCTCAATTCGTCCAAGTCGTCATTAAACTCATTAGTCATAACTTTCAAGAAATCGTTATTCAATTTCTGTTTGGTTTGGTTCAAAGTCGCTGTGATTTCGTTCAAGTTAGATAGGTTCTTGATCTGTTGTTGTTCATTGGTCAAATTCGACACCGGGGTAGTTGTAAATGCCAAATCGTTCAATTGTCTCTTCTGCTCTATTGTTAAGTCTTCGGGTATCTTATCCCTGTTTTCAGCTTCGTTGTCGGAATCAATCTCCATGTCATCTATGTTGATGTTGTCCTGTATGGCTGGTGCTTCACCGCTTTCTTCACGTTGGTGCGGGTCCTGCTCGTCATGCTCCTGGTCGGAATCTGAGGATGAGGAGGATTCACTGGACGACGAAAAATCTTCCGTTCTTCTCTTCTTTCTTCTCCTATTAGACCTCTTTTTGTTGTTCTGACTATCAGCGGCTGCCATCCCTGTTTGTGTTGTGTTCTATGATGTTGGATGTTGGATTGCTTGAGCTGATAACAATAAAGGTGCAATTTTTTTTCTCTTCTCTCTTGCACGGAGAGATGAGTTTGGTTGTCGCACTACTATTTCCGTCATAATGCTTGTCGTGTTTATATCTTTGCAGCTTGGTGTCGCCAAAAATGGTGCAATCATCAACATGGTGGGTATCTTTTACCGAACTCCACACGACAACAAAGTTGCTTTCATTGTGAGCATCCCTTGAATTCCATAGTTGGAGCTGCAAGTGAACAACGAGAGAAAAAAGAACAACTCCGGAGTCCGGAAAAAAAAATCACTGTAGATCGCCAACAGTGGCTCAACTTTTGTTAAAAGCCCACAACTGAGATAGAAAGGGGTTTTGTCAATTGAGTGTGTCCTTGCTGGCCAAGGTTCCCAGTGGTTGGCACTCCAGCTATCACCTAATTAACCAAAGGTGTTGTCATGCAAGACATACGAACGTTAGGAATGAATGCATCTAAACTTAAGTGGACATACATGAACATCAGTTCCCGTTTCGGTATACAATGCAACGTGGTAAAAAAATAAGAAGGATGCTGTGAATTGGTAAGGGAATGGATCGCCCCCTTTACGAAATCCCAGGGTAGTTGAAGGGAAGTGTGGCAGACCTTAGGTGCTAGCCAAGGGGGTACCACCGAAATGCTTAGGGGCTGTACCGTGTAGTCAGAGCCAAGGCAGGGCATGTGTGTGTGTGTGGGGAGGAGGAGGGAGACAAGGGTGACAATTCACGTGACCAAAGGCGGTGATGACCACAGAACACACACACACAAAAAAAAGAAACCAATGGAATGACTTTCTGTAATAATAGAAACAGGAAGAAATTTCGCTCCATTTTATAGCTTTCGTTTACTTACAAACTGTGCTATATAAAAAAAACCGGACTAACCAATTAACCATCATCACGAGTTTCTTATAATTTCTAACCACAGTCATACTTCCTTTCTTTTCTTCCTTCCTCATTCCTTGTTTCCTCAGTGTTAGCCCCCCCACACATACCGAGTCTTCCTATTATATCTGTCAGATGTATTTTATGGTACATTCAATGAATCACACCATTACTACAACCACCAAGGGATACACACTCTACTAAATGAGAAACGCCACCACGCTTTATAACCACTATTAGAGAAATAGCATAATCTATTACTTCATCCAAAACCCCCGATAAACAACATAAACGAAAACATATTCATCCTATTTCACCATGTACACCATCGCCGAATACATCTGTACTATAATCGCAATACTTAACTGTGTTGCCGCCATGATTATTTACATCCAGGACAAGAGAAAGGGCATCTCTGTCAACTCAGGCAAAAACTTCCAATCTTTCAAGATCTGCATCATGATGTCCATCATGTTTGGTGTTGCTTCCATGTGCTTGACGCTCAACAACTTGCGTTACGCTGATATAGAGAACTAGCTGGTCTACAGGTTAACAATACACAATAATGATAATTACGACATGGCTATTGGTTAATCCTATATAAGTAAAACCAAACATTAGATTAGATAAATACAACTGTGATAGAAAAATCCTAATACAAAAACAAAAGAACAAGCAACCTCCCCCTTACTTCTTCAATCTTTTCTCTTCAGATTCGTCTAACCCTTCTAATACATGTGGAACTTTTGGCAACCCATTGCTGGTGGCTCTGACGATCGGAGTACCTAAATCGGCGTGGAAGTCTTTGATTATCGAGTCCACATCGTCAATGTTCAATTGTCTAACATCACCCAATTTCTTGATTTTATTAGTAACCTCTTTACACTGTTCGTCAGTCAAGTGCAAGTTCAACTGATCGACTCTCGATTTGATAGCGTTCCAACCGGTCAACCTGTTGGCGAAATGGATATATCTCGTCAAACCAAAATCGCTTGGGCTCAAGATTTCGTAAGTAGATGGGTTGGCCAAGATGGCTTTGGCATGGATACCGGCTTTGTGGGTGAAAGCACAGAACCCGGTGATTGGGTTGTTAAAAGGAATGTTGACTTGAACGGCTTCAGCAACCAAGTTTTCAATGTCTCTCAATTTGTGGACCTTGTATTTGGACAAGACGTAATCTCTATCAGCGGCAATCATTCTAGCCATTAATCCACCCAACGGAGTGATACCGTTTCTTTCACCGATACCCAAAACACTGACATCGATCAATTTAGCACCACCTTCCAAAGCAGTGTATGCGTTGGCGATGGCACAACCGGTGTCGTTGTGGAAATGACACTCGATATCACAATTCACCACAGATTTCAAAGTTCTCACCAATTCATAGACTTGTCTTGGGTTGGCGCAACCAACAGTATCAGCAATACCAACTCTGTTGACACCAATCTTGTCAACAGTACGGTAGATGTTTAACAAATCAACCAAGTCCGATCTGAAAGAGTCTTCCGACGAGAATCTGATTTCAATACCTTTAGATTTGACAAACTCGATAACTTCCATTGCACTTTGAGCAATGTAGTTCATGTCCTTACCGTGGGAGTATTGTCTCAAGAACTGGGAGGTACCGATAACGACATCGACACCGTCGACACCGGTTTCAACAGCAACTCTAGCGTCGTCCATGTGACATCTGATGTGGGTCAAGATTTTAGCCTTCAAGCCCAATTTACAGATAGCTTCACAATCTCTTCTTGATTGTTCGGATGCAACAGGGGAGGTCAATTCAATGTAGTCGACACCGAAATCATCCAAAGCCTTAGCGATCTCGATTTTCTTTTCTGTACTGAAGAACGCATTGGCGAACTGTTCACCTTCTCTCAAGGTCGATTCAATCAACTGGAAACTGCCAACGTTAGATAAGAAATCGGCCGGGTTTGGACCATATGGGTTCTGTTGTGTGTGTTCACGACTGAACGATGGGCCAACTTCTTTGTATCCTTCAACCATTGTTCGTATATGCTAGTGCTGGTGTGTGCTGGTGAACTAGGGGGCAAGGGTGTAATGTGTAATTGTGAAGAGACGATTGGATAGGCGGGATTGGGTCGATGAAGAAAGAGAAAAAGTGCGTCAGGTTCGAACAATCGCTTGATGAGATTGCGTGCGTGCGATACAGGCGTCGTGTGTGGATACCAAAATATCTTGGCAACAATAAAGCAGTCTGTATGCTTTTTTTTTTCTTCTTCTCCGTAGACAGCGGCAATACAACCAACCAAGCAATTGCGAGAGGAAGCAACCAATCCTTTATCCATTATCAGTTATGAGGTGTGCGTTTTTAGGTGAGCCATTATCGTTGTTGGTGTTCGTGGTATTTTGAGTTCGTGATTTTGATGGAACGATTAGATTGATGCAACATCAAATAACGACCCCAGGTTTCTTATCTGTTACTTTTCCCCATCGAACCAAGGTATCATCCACAGTCTTTATGACAAAGATTAATCAGATTGTCTGCACTAGGAAATCACTTTGTCAGAGCTTTGTGAACTATTTGCAACGCGTGGTCGATACGTTGCTAAATTTAGTGGAACTGGATTAAATTACTCCAACCCGAGGAAGCTGCCATTCAACGAGTTATTCCTCTTCCCCAGTTTTAAAGGAGTTTCTGATTAATAAGCACGTTTATCGGATGTCTGTTGTTAGTCACTTTGCAGGTTCTCAAGAGGGGGTTCTGAAAAATGCTGGCTGGACCGTGGGACAAACCCATACTGGTACAAAATCATCCATGTCGAAGAAATCCTAGCCAAAGCAAGCTTCTGGAATAGCTCCGTTTCTGTGACACACCAATAACACAAACATGTGACCATTCCCCTCCAGTATCATGATTGTGTGGCACAAAAAAGTCGATTATACCGGGGAGAGTTGGATGTCCTTTCTCGGCAGGAAACATATGATCCAATGTCAAGAACTTTTGCTCATTGAGCTCTCGAAATGGAATAGGAGATGTTCATGATGCTGAAGCACATGTTTTGAGTCTAAGTTAAAAATCTTTTTATCATGACGAATGTTTGGGACATGGGGAGAAGGTCCGAGCAATTGCTTGACAACTTCCACAAGAAATACGCGACATTCCCAGGAATGAGCTGGTGAGACTGAGTGAAGTATACTTTAGAGTTGCCAAGGGGTGTATCATGGTGGAACGTGGTAAATTACCTGCATTAGAATTTCGCAATCCAGAAGGATTGTGCAGAAGTGTGTTTTGTGATGCTGCCCGAGCCTAACTTGACAGTTTGACAGCTTGGCAATCGATATTGATGTCATTGAATGACATCAATTGGATTACAATGAAGTAATGGAGGAGCTCATGAAGTTGACAAATGTCGAGGCTTATTGAATGTTGGTTAGAACGTTCCTGGTTCATGGATGAGATCAAGTTTGCGCATTTTCACTTTCGTGCCGCGCAAAATGGCTGGCATAACCCTTACTCATAACAACCACAACTTAAACTATCATGAATAGGAGAGAGCCGATCTCGTATTATCACCATGTCGTTGTCAGGAAAATGCAAGTTATTTCCGTGATCTGCTCATGCCCGAGGTTTATTGATCAGACCATTTGCTCTGGCAAGGTGGCAGTTTCGGATCTATGCGTCTTACTCGTGGTAAGAATGAGGCCATTATGAGAACCGGATCAAGACAACAGCGTTACAATTGCCCTGGATACCATTTCCAAAGCCAGTCCAACGTGGCCATCTAGCATGCGGCCTTTGCTCGAACAGATCGCAGGCGATATTGCGGAAGACGGCAAATCGCTTTCCAGGCGATGTGATATTCTATTAAGAGGAGCCGCATCTCACCAAACCCCCTGTTCCCTTAATCTGACGGGAATAACAGCATGTGGGCTTTGATTAGATCACTTTAACGGAATTACTCAGGAGAATGTGCTATAATTAGTAACTTCCTTTGTCTTTGGAACTTAGGTTTGGTTATGTAGCTGTTAGCGGATGGTACAAACTATCAAGTGAAATATTATTATAGCTCAATCGAAGGAGAACTGCCACAGTTTTACTGCAAAGTGATGATCCCGTATGTTGAGACGCGACAAATGCAATCTTATTGTTACCCTTCCCTCCGTTAAGTGAAGACCACCACGAGTATTTTTTTATTGGGAGCGTCTGTGCGACATCAAGAATGGGCTTTAACACTGCATGATCCAGTCGACTAGCCTAGCTGTGATTACCTTTTTTAGGTGCTTGGATAAAGAGCTTAACGGTATTTCTTTTACTGAAAGCCAAAAGGCTAATGCTGTGGTATAGCAAGCTAAATTCAGGGCGCTGCACAAACTAATGTCATCAAACCGTTTCGGGCTCCAAGTCTATCTAAAGAGGCTGCAACAAAACAAACAAAAAAAAGAAAGGAAATATGCCATTAGTGCAACACAATGCAGCTGTGCATAGGGATTTATCGTATGACAGGGAACTTATCCGTCTCGCAAATCAGGGACTGAAGGGCTAATCAAACACCCGAACTTTGTCGGCAGAAGATTTTTCCACTGCTTAGATGAGCTCTTGGCAGAATTTTTGTTTCCTGATTCTTAAGTTTTACTTGCACAAAAGTGACATATAATAACTTGCAGCTCAGGTATGATAAACTCAATCTCCAGAAACTGTTGCCATACCTTGTTCTTCTATGTTTGGCGGATTCACAGGTAGTGTTCCATCTATCGGATTTAGAATACATCTGCACTGTTTCTCTGGAAAGGGGGAGACATCAAGACCTTTATCCGCAGCTGGGTTGCAAACTATAAATGGCTCATCGATTCCCATCCACATTCAAGTTCTGGTTCACATTTCACATCATCACTCACTAATACTTTACAATACCAAACATGGTTGTGCTTCCATTATTATTCTTAGCTACTCTTGTTGCTGCTTCCACTAAAAATGATATCTCCATTACACGAGACAAACGTAGACACGATGCTGTTGACTTAAAGTTTGATGATGTTTCCATCGCAAGGAATAGCTACTGGTCCATTCTCAATAACCGTGACTTCTACTTTGCCGGCAAGTTCCAGCATGAAGGTTCCATGTTTATCACAGCAAGTTCCAAAGACAGGGGCTTGAATGTCAACAGCCATCATGTTCATGCTGGATTAGTCAACAGCGGATTGATGGTACTCAATTCTATTGCGGCTGCTTCCCACGCAAGTTCTTACAAGTTAGCTGGAAGCAATTTTGAAAACAACGGCAAGATGTATTTTGGTGCTTCGCTGGCTCACATCAGTTGCTACACTAATCTCGTTGCTAAAAGTTGGTCCAATAGTGGTGTGCTTGAGGTTTACAGAGACAATTCTCGTGAACATTGTGCTAGTGTTGTCTTGGGCTCCCACGAAGGTATAACAAACAACGGCCACATTTGTGTTTATAATCATGACTACCGACAAGCCAACACAATCCTGGGTACTGGTTGCATAACTATTGGTGCCAATTCTTACGTTGAGCTGAAAACGCATTACACTTCGTCTGGTCAAACAATTGTTTTCGAAGGCTCCTCTGGTACCTTGGAATTTCTGGGTAGTCCTGAAGCTACAATCAAAGTTGCGGGTTTCGGTAATGATAACGTTATCAGAAGTGATCACACTTTACATGCATCTTCTCCCAATGAGGCTTAAGAATACAACAGCTACACTGGTATTTTGACATTAAGACATCACAAATTGGTCAAAGAGTTTGAAATTGGTTTGGGATACGACAGCCGCTTGTTTGAAAAGGTTTCCCATTATGGTGTTGCTTACAGAGGTCCCGTTCCAAAGGATGCTACGAGTTCTGACAAATGTTTGCAAGGGTGTGGTCTTGTGGTCTCTACTGATCCAGGTTCCATGACTCAGACTTCTACTGCATCCTACAAGACTACCACCGAGTCAAAAGTCTCGACCACTAAAGTGTTGGACATTACCATCTTACAACCTACCCTTACTACCGACGAAGTTACTACCGAGTCTGCTGGTGTTAAATCTGAAACAAATTCACGCGCCGTCACAGACAATGAGACCACGACAAATGTCGCACCAGGACCAACAGAAACTGACGAAGTTGAAAAGTCAACACCTTGTTCAGAATCCTACCATACTTTTTCTTCTTCTTTTCCTGCATTCTTCGACGAGATCAAGGATAACGAGTCTCATAATGGAGGAGGATCAAGCGCTGACACGTCCGCCGCTGGTGAAGAAGCCTCCAGCGAAAAAGCTGCTGGTGAACAAAGTACTGACGAACACTTTTTTACCCAAGCTGTTCAATCTACTGGTGTTGTACAGCCTTCTGCCGGCCAATATGTATCTGAAGTTGCTGAATCTAGTGAAGCTGCTCAATCCGGTGCCGAGGTTACCCAAACTGATGAAGACAAATCCAATGCCGAAGCTACTCCATTACCTGAAGAACAATCCCGTGCTGAGAGCACTAGTTCTGCTGAAGAACAGTATACTGCTGACACTCATTCTACTTCAGAACAATTCAGTACTGAGGTTCTTTACACGAGTCAAGAATTACCGGGCTCCGAGGCCACCAAAGCTATCTAAGAAGAAACTTCTACTGAAGCTACCACTGAAACAACAGATGTCGCTGATGAAAAATCTTCCAAAGGACCAATTGAAGAAGCTACAGGCACAGCTGAAAAGGTTACTGGCGAAACTGAAGAAATTGCAAGCGCAACTGAAGAACCAGTTGCAGAAGTTACTGCCGAACAAACTAGTAGCCATTCTGAAGAAGACCTTTCTGCTGAAACCACCGCTGGATTGAGTTTTGAAATTTCTGGTGTTGAAACTTCGTCTGAGGAAGTTGTTGCTTCTGCACCTACTAGTTCAAGTCACACCCTTGTTACTCCATCTGATATCGTGATAATTTCTGAATCTACTGATGCTGAATCAACAACCACTGGCCCAGTCTACAACACCACCATTGCTGGCGCAGCTATTTCAACCACCGACGCTGCTTCTATTGATTTCACCACTTCATCCAACATTGGATCATCTCAAACCACGACTGAATCCAAAATCACTTTTTTATCGGAATACATCCAACGCATTGAATCGTATGAATCAGACATCTACACCAACACTCAAGAGCTGTCTGATGCTGAACCTACATTTGTCACCACAGAAGCCTCCTTCATTTCCGTTTTCGAAGAATCAAAAGAAACCAACTATGTGGAAGAGTCTACTTTCATTAACCAATCATCCACTTCCACCACCGGTATTGCTGAAACATCAGGAGCTGGAGAATCACAATCTACAGGAACCACTTCATCTGAAGAAGAGAGACGCAGCATGCCAATCACTTTCGATAGTGAATTTGAACCAACCACCACATCATCAACAACTTCTACTGAATTTTTCGCAACCAGTGTTGCTGGTGTTTCCACTGACTTTTCTGAAGTAACAAAGAACTCGAGTTCTTTGTCATCATCGACTACATCTTCAGAATCTTCTATCCAGAGTTCAAGTATGGAACTTGCAAGTGTCGAAAGTACAAGCATTGATGGTGCTACTGTTGATTCTACCTCTGTTGAAAGTTCCACTGCTGATTCTGTTTCCATTGCAGGTACCACCTCCGTTGAAAACTCTGCTGCTGAAACTTCCACTATTGAAAGCTCTGCTACCACCGTCGCCAATTCCATCACAGCTGATACTTCCACAACCCCCTCCACCGACAGTTATCCTGCCAGTTTAGCTGCTCAAAGTCCTATCGTGAACAGCGATAGTCCAATTGTCGTCAACAGCACATCTACGGTTCTTTCTCAAGGAAATAGTGAAGCTACTGCCAGTGCTGCTAAGGAAAGTTCTTCCCGCCTTGTTAATCATGTCACCCAAGACAACCATGCTGGTACCACCACTGATGTCCATGAAGGTGCTGCTACTTCTGATCCAACATCCACTGGCGCCAGCCAAACTGTTACCACTTCATCTTCAAACACTTCTACCGCCAACGATACTGCTGCTTCTTCTTCTGCTACAAGCACTGGTGTTAACCAAGCCACTACTTTGTCCACATCTACTACAATTTCCACCTTCACTACTGTGATTATTTCGGGTAGTTCAAGCGGATCATCGGTCACTGTTAGTATGCAAATCAATCTAGTCCATCAGCAAACGGGTTACCAGCCTCCAATCCAGCTGGGGAATCTTCAAACGGCAGCGCTTCAAGTATTCCACAAGCAGTTGTTGTTCCAGATGTTCGCGTTGGCGGTGCTTCATCATTAGCTTTCTCTGCTTTCCTTGCAGTGTTTGCTTCATTTACGTTAATGTTATAGACTTCTTTTTGTTTTAGGGATTTTGTTTATAGTCCTCTCTTTTTATTTATATAACGGTTTTAATGTGATAGATATTTCAGTTCGTGCAATTGCTTGTAAGATGCGATTTGTTATAGCCCCGGAAATTATCCCGATCTGACAATACCCCCGAATTACTCATAATAGGGGGCAACAAACCAAAAGAAAAACTATAATTTTCACCACGGTGCCCCACAACGTCTCACGGCACTCGCAATTACTAATCAACAGACAACCAAGACCATGTCAATTGAGATCAAGTACAACAACCTAGGAGAATCAGGATTGAAGATAGCACCGGTGATCGTGGGGTGCATGACGTACGGCACCAAAGCGTTCGCCGAGTGGGTGATGGACGACGAAGAAGAAATATTCAAGATCTTGAAGAAGGCGTACGATTCCGGGTTAAGAACGTTTGACACCGCTGACGTGTACTCCATGGGGAAATCAGAGGAGATCCTTGGCAAGTTCTTGAAAAAGTACGATATCCCAAGGGACAGAGTTGTTATTTTGAGCAAGGTTTACTTCCCGATCGATACCAAAACTCCGGGATTCAACTTGGCTGATCGGAACAAGTTCCCGCCCATTGACTACTACAACTCGCAGGGGTTGTCCAGGAAGCACATCTTGGATGCCGTGCAGGGATCAGTGAAGAGATTGGGCACGTACCTCGACGTGATCCAGATTCATAGATTGGACCACTCGACGCCAAAGAAGGAGATCATGAAGGCATTGAACGACGTGGTGGACCAGGGGCTCGCTAGGTACATTGGTGCGTCGTCTATGAAAGGCGTCGAGTTTGCCCAGTTGCAGTTCATTGCGGAGCAGAACGGCTGGCATAAGTTCATTAGTATGCAGAACTACCATAATTTGCTCTATAGAGAGGAGGAAAGAGAGATGATTCCGTTCTGCCAGGATAACGTGATTGGCAAGGTCGGTATTATCCCCTGGTCACCTATCGCTAGAGGTGTGTTAGCTAGACCCGTCAATGCAGCTTCAGAGAACGCAAGAGACAAGACTGATAAAACATTCAAGGCATTGCACCTCGATGCGTTGACCGACATCGACAAGGAGATCATTAACAGGGTAGAGAAAGTTGCCAAAGACCACAGGGTAAGCATGGCTGTCGTTGCAACCGCATGGTCAATCAGCAAAGGTTTCAACCCAATCGTGGGTCTTTCTTCCGTTGGCAGAGTCGACGACATTTTGAACGCTACCACTTTGAAGTTAACCGAGGAAGAGACAAAGTTTTTGGAAGAACCTTATGTTCCTAAAGTTCCAATAGTTTAGAGATGTTCTCACACCGAAGCTAAGAAGGAGAATTTCGTATCGGATTTGAATGTGTGCTTTTTGTGTAGGGATGTAAATAAACGTTCCCAATTTAAACTTTCCAGTATCTTAATATTGTCATGGTTAAGGTTTTATTATAACTGCAAGGCATACGTAAAACAGAAGAGTCTCGTGGGGAGCGACGATCTTGTCAACCGCTATCGGTAGATCTTAGTATTTCAAGAGTTGAAGGGGAATTAGCAACAACCCGGTTTACCCTTCTTGATTCCACCTCGTGGATATTATTGTCCGTGATCGAAATTCCAAAAAAATGGCACGCTGCCCCTGTTACATCAGCCATCGGTGGAAGTTCATCTCCGTTGAATAAATGGAATGTGTTCTCTTTTGGAAGGAAGTGGGTGTGAAATGCAACGTCTTCGACTTTCTTCTGCTCAGCTTAGGTTTATTGTATTTGCTAGTATTATTTTTGCAACCGTTTTGGAGATGGGCTGCGGGTAGAGAGACTAACTAACGGACACAAGATACTGCGGGCCAGATTCAAAAGACTAATCATACATGTCGTTTATTTTTTTCTCTCTAATATACAATATATATTCACAAATCAAGCACCCTGTGTTTTATTTTGCTGCAGATCCACGGGCACCTGCACCTTTGTCGATCAAGTCCAAACTTTCTTCGCTGACTTCAACTTCAGGCAACTGTTTCTTCGCGTGTGTGCCAGTTGGTTTTGGCAAGAACCCGATCTTGATTAAATAACTGATGTAAATACCAGTTTGGTCCAAGTCGACACCTTTACCTTTACTGGCATCCTCACCAGTGTACTTAGCGTCTTTAATCAAGGACTTGGCAGCGTTGGTATCGTCTAGTTCTGGAGCCTTGGTGTCTTGTGGCAAGTTGTCCAACACGAAATGCAACAATGGGAATAACGCAGACTCTTTGCTTTCTTCAACAACAAACTTCTCTAACGAAGTTGTCCAGACTGGGTAATCCTCTGGTTTGATGTCGTATCCGTATGTCTTCAAACATCCTAAGTAATCGTTGAATTGGATTCTTGGATGGCCAGTCACGTGAGCAACAGACAATTCGTTTTCGCTTGGTGGGTTGAGGGCCGTGGCAGTGACAACTCTAGCGACGTGATCGACAGGCACCATGTTGACGTTGTTGGAAATGTCTGGGTATGCGCCTAACTCGGCAGATCCTTTCAACATTCTCAACAAGAAATCGTCAGTATTAGAAGCACCGGTTTGCGAGAACCCAGTGACATAACCTGGTCTGGTAATACAACCTCTCAAACCTCTCTCACCAGCACGTCTGATGATGTATTCAGCGGACCATTTCGATTGACCATATCCGTTACCCAATCCTTTGCTGGATCCTTGCAAGTCGTCTGATTCTAAAATACCAGACTTGCCTTGTGCCAATAATTCGTCAGACAAGTTGACAAAATAATCGGTGTCCAATGCTGAAGTGGACGAAACAAAGGAGAAGAATTTTGGCTTACCTTCGCCAGCCATGTTCAACACATTGATGGTACCAATGACGTTAGCCTCACGTAATTGGGAATATGGGTAGACCCAGTGCACGAAAGCACCATTGTGGATGATAACATCAATAGTGTTTGTCAACTCAGCCCATCTAGCATCGTCCAATCCAAACTGCGTTTGAGACAAGTCACCCAAAACGATTTTGATTTTGTCGACCCATGATTCGTCCCAAATACCGTAGGTGATACCAGTCTGACGCAATCTTTGCAAGCCAGCTTCTTTGGAAGATGCTCTAACGTGGGCAAAGACCTTGGTGTTCAAACCTTTACGGGCAGTCAACAAGTCACGAATAATGAAAGATCCCAAGAAACCAGTGGCACCAGTAACGAAAACGTTGACAGCAGATTCTGGGAGTTCTTTCAATGAAGGGTAGGATGGCAAAAGGGCAGTCTTGGATAACGCAACAGCGTCATCAGCGTAGTTCAATTCCTTTTCCTGTCTAGCTTCTTCAGTGGCTTCTTCCTTGGCCGTCTTACCTTCGTCGGCTAATTGGAAATCTTGACCACCTTTGATTACCTTCTCGACCTCTTTGGCAAACTGCTCAACGGTTGGGTTTTTGAAGATAACACCCAATGGAACTTCAACGTTCAACTTCTTTCTCAATTCGAAAATCATTCTTGTACCCAAGATAGAGTGACCACCTAAATCGAAGAAAGAGTCTTGTCTGGAGATCGTAGCTGGACGATTAGGCAAGACTTCAAACCACAAGTCTCTGATTTCTTCTTCCAATTTAGACAAGTTCTCTTCTTCGACATCTTCGGAACCCTTGCCACCAACACTCAATTTGGAAACAGCTGCTAATTGAGCCGTGTCTGGGAATGGCAATTTTGGTTTATCGACTTTACCGTTTGGATTCAATGGCAATTTGACCAATGGGACAATGATAGCTGGGATAGCATACGAAGCCAATTTCTTCTTCAAGTAGGCTCTGATATCCTTGATCAATTCTCTGTAAGCAACCAAGCCTTTAACGATTGGATCGTTAGCTTCTTCGGCAGTGTCATCAATCTCGGACTTGAAGTTCCTCAACTCTGGCGAATCCTTAGGAACGATATAAGAAATCAAAGTTGGCTCCTCGTTCTTGTCTCTTCTCACCAAGGTGACGTTTTCTCTAACCAATGGATGCTGAGACAAGTGAGTGTCGATTTCACCCAATTCGATTCTAAAACCTCTGATCTTGACTTGATCATCGGCTCTCCCACAACATTCAACATTACCGTCAGGCAAGTAACGGCCCAAGTCACCTGATCTGTACATTCTGTCTCTTGGTGCTAGCCAACCGTGTTCTCTCCAAGTTTCGTTTGGTTTGGCATTGGCTTTGTCTCGCTTGATCCATTGCTCTGGGTCAACGTACCAGTTAGTGATGAATTTAGCGGCGTTCAAGTCTGGCAAACCACGGTAACCTTCAGCCAAACCAGCAGCTCTGACGTAAATCTCACCAACTTCACCGACACCACACGTCTGGGAACGGTCGTTTCTGTTGACAACCAATAATTGAACGTTTTGCATACCAGTACCTGCAGGCATCACATCTTTCAAGTTCTTCAAGTACGTTGGATCTTCTTTACGGCTCTTGATTTCAAAGTACGACACGGATCTTTGGGTTTCAGTAGTACCGTACATGTTGACAATAAAGACGTTTTCTGCTAAACTTTGCAATCTCAAGCAATCTCTCTTGGTTAAGATATCACCGACAAAGAAGGCATGGTGCAAACTTGGGATGGGTGTGGTAGCTTGAGCACTCAACAATTGACCCATAGCTGGGGTTAAATGTGTCACAGTGGCACCATATCTGCTCATCCACTCGGCCAACTTACCTGGAGTACCGATATCGTCAGCAGTTGGAACTAACAATTGAGCACCCAAGAACAAAGGGGTAAACATATCTCTTTGGATTGGGTCGTGGGCAATACCAGACAACATGGTGAATTTGTCGTTTTCAGACAAACCAAATCTCTTGGCCATCCATGGGAAATAGTAAGCCAACGAGTAGTGACGACCCAATACACCCTTTGGAATACCCTCGGAACCAGAAGTGAAGGACAAAGTAGGGTTAGAGTCTGGACCAACAATGACACCAGTTGGTTGGTCTTTCAAACTTTCGTAGCTGGCTAAAACATCCTCAGATTGGCCCTCAAGTTTACCACCAACCAAGTGACCGTCGTCTTCGACTTTCAATTGTGGGATAGTGGTGATGACATCTAGCTCGTTGTTAATGTAATCGACAACCAGTTGGTCCAAGGTTCCTGCTTTTTCCAAACCAATCAACCCTCTTGGTTTAGCAACGGAAAGGTAGATGTTTTGTCTGGCTGGTGGGTAAGCTGGGTCAATCACCGAGAATGTAGCGCCTACTTTCAAGACACCCATGACGGCAATCATCAAATCTACACCACGGTAAGCGTATATCATGACGATGTCACCTTTTTTGATTCCGGTTTCTTTCAAGTAGTTACCAACAATGTTCGAGGCTTGGTTGATTTGCTTATAAGTGAAACTTCTAGTTTTAGAACTTGGGTCCATGAACGACTCGGTTTCCACAACGCAAGTTCTTTCAGGGTGTTTATTGGCATTGTCCATAAAGATATCCTGAATGGCCCCTCTATATCCCGACCAGTCCAAATCTATCGTTGGATCAGGCAACTGTTCTCTTTGTGAATCAGTGATCAAATTCACCTTGGTGATGCCGATACTAGAATCCTCTTGGACTTTGGATAAGTATTGGTTGAATTGCTCGCCGAATATCACAATTCTTTGGTGCGAGTATAATAATGCGTTGTAGTAGATGGTGAACTTGGCGCCGTCTGTGAAAATAGCTAAGTCGCGAATGGACCCTTCAACAGTGGTGTTCAATTGTTGGTTAGGATTGGAGTGTTGGTATGACAATCTAAACAACCCTGGGTTTTCTTCCAAGTTCTTGGCTTTCTTAATGTTATGAGAAACTTCACTCAAGGAAGTGTAGTTGATTTTGGCAACATTAGTGTCATACTCCAGGGAGATTTTGTCGTAAAGTTGAGCGAAAGTCAATTCTGGAGTCAAGTTCAAGCGGATGATGAATTCAGGGGTATTGGCAGATGCGTCGGTAGCAATCACTATATCTTCATCACCGGTCAATCTGTAAACTATAGCGGCAAACACAGCCAATCCGTATTTGAAATCTGTTGGTTGGCTGGAAACTTCAAATGTGTAAGTCCCTTCAACGGATTTGTTGTTGGCCGGTTTTAAGAAATCGTGGGGTAACACCGACAATGTAGGGCTGTCTAAGTAATTTATCCAAAAGTCTGACATTTGTTCGACGTGTAATTGATAAGTAGAAGATAATTGGAAGAAGAAGTAAGATGTCTGAATGGAAAAATTTTCAGGTGAAAAATTCCGGGCTCCTTATAAACTCCCCAGCTTTGTTCGTTGCTTTGGTGCGATAACGCTTGTCCTTGAGTCGATTACTCATTTGGGCGAGAAAGCCGCACGCTCAGGCGAGAAAAAATTTTCCTACGTCTTTGCCTCAAATGAGTCACTGTAAGCAAATCTTCTTTCGCAGTCATTTTCTATCAAACTATTCAACAGATAATTATACACTTAGTTCGTGAACAAGAATTGCAAATCATCAGGAGTCAACCTGCTAATAGCAGCGTCATCGTTGTTGATTGTAGCATGGATCATGTTTGCCTTCTTTTCTTGCAACTCAATAATCTTCAGCTCAATGCTATCTTCAATACAAAACCTTGTAATCTTGATGGGTCTCTTTTGCCCAATTCTGTGAACTCTGTCCATGGATTGCCATTCCACACTGGGGTTCCACCATGGGTCCATCAAGAACACCTGCGATGCTTCACAAAGATTCAACGCAACACCACCTGCTTTCAACGAAACTAGAAACACTTCAACTTCTGTATTCTCCATGAAATGCTTAATGGTGTTATCACGTTGCTGTGGTGTCATTGAACCTTGAAGTTTGACTGTCTGGAAACCAGCTCTTTTCAATCTCCACTCAATCAAGTCTAACATGGAAGTGAACTGTGAAAACACAATCGACTTGATTGTGTGTCTATCAGACCTGAGCTTATACAACTCTTCAACCAACGCTTCAATCTTGGTGGAGGAACGCCATTCACCACCATGTGAACCCAGTTTGATGCGATTAACAATAGATGCTTTCGTAAACAATTCTTCATCTACTTCAATCGCTGGTTGCTCTAAATCGATCGAAAGGCCAATATGACAAACGGGACACTGCAATTTGGTTCCCAGGAATGAGTCAACATACTCTTGAATACACATTCTGCAGAATCTGTGGTGGCACTTGGATTCAATTGGCTCTTCAGCTTCATCGTCACATAATTGACACATGATCACACCATCGAGATCACTCGTAAGTGCGTTATTGCCGACTTTCTTCAACACTAAGTCTGGGTGGTCAGCCAATTGTCTCATTCTAGTAATCAAAGTGAAGATATTGGCATAGTTATTCAAAACCACACCTTCCGCAACGTAATCGTTGAACTTTCTCTTCGAGTCACTGTACAACGACGTGTATAAATCTTTCTCTTCTTCATTGAACACATCGCGTCTGATTTCCACAACTCTTGGTGGTAAACCCAAATCATCAGCCCTTTCAATTTTGGTTCTTCTCAACATCATGTGGTCCAATAACGATCTAAGATTCAAGAAACTATCAAATCCGAGTCCTTGGATACCGTACTTTTGAATGTTCTTGAGCATAAAATGATTGAAGAAATTGGTGTGTTGCATTGGTGGATGGTTACAGTGATCACATCGTCTACCGTCGGAAAACTTCCAATGTGCACTCTTACAGTCACACTTGGTACAGAAATAGAGATGGAATGGATCCAACTTCATGTACCTAATCAACGAGTACATCTCACCAATTCTATTCTGCAAGGGCGTACCCGTCAAGCACCATCTTTTTTGCGTGTTCAACTCACTGGCAGCTTTGGATGTGTTGGAGTTCCTATCCTTGATATTATGCGCTTCGTCTAGAATGACTCTGTAGAATGGAATGTCATGCAATGCGGATTTCTCTTTGATTAGCCCAGCTTTCCTTTTAAACCCGTAGTTTTGTTTTCTAAACACCGACTCTAAAACGGAATACGAAGTAAGAATCACATCGTACTCAGAAAGATCTTCCACGTTGTTGCTTCTGCCAGAACCGTGGTAAAGCAAGACTTTGAGAAGACCAGGCACCGTGTGCTTCTCGATTTCATTTTTCCATTGCATCAACGCCACCGTTGGCCCAACAACCAAATTTGGACGCTTTGTCGTGTCATGCATGAAGAGACCAATCGTTTGGATCGTCTTACCCATACCCATTTCATCGGCTAAAACACCTCCTTGGAATCTACCGTCTTCTTGTTTGACCAACCAGTTCAAACCTTCCAACTGGAACGGCAAAAGTTTGATCGTCATACCTGGTGGATGTTCTGCCCTCTCGGGTGTGATGGTGTCTGTCTCTTTCAAATCCTTGAAAACATCCTTCAAATATGGATGCTGTTCGTAGAGTCTCGTCGTGGTACGTTCATACCACGTCATTTTCTTCTTTGGTGGCTTCCTGGTACGCTTCTTACGTTTTTGGCGTTTAGACACTTGTCTGACATCATCATCCTCCTCCTCGTCGCCATCAGCAACAACTCGGGACCTTCTTCCACCGTTTGACGCGCCAATAGTAGCAAGTAGAACGTCTTCATCTGCCACTTCGGCAGTCACAAGTAGGTCCGTCTCCAACCTTCTTATCTGTGGCACGGGGTTACGAACCACGTTCTTGATCCCAATAATCTCAATATCGTCGTCATCTGAACTAGGCGTCTCTCTCTCCTCGTCATCTAAACTCAAAGTGAACTCGTGATCTCCGTTCACGTCACTATCGTCCGAAGGCGTGTCTTCTTTCTTTGCCTTCTCCTTGGCCCTAGCCAGGACACGCGTGTTGGCACGCGTTCTTCTCTTCTTTGCGGGCGCTGGATTATCTGCGTAAGTGTCTGAGTCAATGGAGTCGTTCTCTAGGTCGAAATCATCGTCGTCGTCATCGTTGTATTTGACTTTTCTTGTGGCGGCTCTTCTTGGTCTCTTTTTCGGTGTGTCGTCGGGGATGTAGCCACCTCCCTCTAGGTCAGATAAGGAGATGTCGTCAGTGGGATCCGTTCCAGAGCGTGTCATTTCAAGCGGTTCTTCTAATCTAGCAATGCAGGGAGTTTGATACGGGGTAGTCTCTTGGCAAATTAACTTGTTTGGTAGGAGTTTATGGGTTTGTGTTGCAGGAATGACAAATGTTGTAGATTTTGGGTTAAAGAAAAATGAGTTGACAGGCAAAAGTGTGGAAGCGTGAGCGAAGAGAAAAGTGGAAAATTGCAAAAGGAACAAAACTTTTTTTTGGTACCTCGCGCACGCTAATTTGACTTCCTAATCGGGATTTTGTGTGTCTATTTCAATCCCACCAAAGTACAGAAACCTATAGAAACCTTAAATACCTGGATCTGGAACTTCTTCCAAAAAGGGTCTGCGTCTAGCGGCTTCCAACAAACTTGGTGGTTCTTGCAGTTTCTTGTTTCTTGAGAAAAAGTTCTTGGTGGAATTCTTCGCCTTGGAAAACCCATGGCCCGAAGCAGAAGAAGGAGGTGGACTCTTTGTGCGAGAATTGGAGCTTTTGGAAGGTGTACTCTTCGCAGGAGTCTCATTCTTCGTTTGCTTCTTAGGCGTGTGTGTCTGTCTCTTATTGCTCTTAGCATGTTGTTGTTTGTGTATCGGAACGGAAATAATCAACCAATCGTCAACGACCTGAGACTTGACATTCTGCAAGTCGTCACTGGCAGGATTCAACTTGAAAAACTTCTCAAACCTGTCACCCGGCGACTGCACCAACAAGAAGTACTCTTGGCCCTGCTTGACCACCTCTATCTTGAAGTTCCTGTATCCTGTTCTGTTATGTATTTGTATTTCGTGGTGGTCAGCCTTTTTCACCTCCTTCACGGTAACGTTCGGGTTGTTTCTCGTACCGCGACGCCCGCCCTGTTGTTGTTGGCCCTGCACCGAGGAGCCAAAGTGGTTGACCAAGTCGTCGTATGGACTGGAATAATTGTTGAACAAATTGACCATCGTGATAATGTAGCAATGGAAGAAGAAGTGAAGTGATAGTTTCGAATGTAAAATTGCTGTTGTTCAACCTTTTTATACCGAATATCTTGGTCCCCCTTTTTTATTGCTCTCTCCTTCTCTTAGAGATTTCGCAGCCCTGGTGTCGCAGGATGTTCTGGAAACTGCTGGAAACTTCTACGCACTCGGCTTCTGTGTTTATAATGTATTTGAAACTAGTATACAATAAAAGTGTAATAGAACAAGAAGTGTATGTCTTTGTCTAGATAGTACCAGCAGCAGTAGCCCTTTCGGTTCTTTCAGCATCAAAAAGGAAGTCTTGGTAAGACTTATCAAATGTGTGGACTCTAATAAAACCATCTTCTCCTCCACTACTGTATCCAGTACCATCTGGGTGAACAGCAACGGTGTTCAAAGGACCAAAATGACCCTTGACACGGCCAATTTCTTCTTCGAAAATCTTGTGGTAGAATCTAGCCTCGAATTTACCTTGGGATTCAGCGGTAGTGGTAACGTTTCTTGCCTCTTGACCACCACCCAAAATAACAAAATCTTTAACTGGGGTAATAGCAGCTGTGTTCATTGGAGCGTCAGCTTTGAACACTTTCAACACGTCGAACGTGTCCACATCGATCAAAGTAGCGGTCTTGTCTTTGGATGAAGTAATGAAATATGATCTGTCTTCTGGAGCAAACTGGATATCAGTGATGGTAACGTTCTTTTCCTCTGTATGTATACCGTGGGCTTGTAAACTGCTGACCAACTCACCGGTCTTGGCATCGTATTTGGAAACATACCCATTGTCATGACCAACAATTATGTAATCGCCGTTAGCGGACCACCCAGCAACGGTAGCTTTCGAGCCTTCTTCCTCGGTTTCAATAACCAACGATGGAGTAGCGTTCTGCTGGGATATAGTAGCGTCGTCGTCATTTATATCATACACGGAAACAGTACCGATGTGACCCATAACCTGATCAGCAATGGCCAACAACTTCTTGCCGTCTGGCGAAAATGCCACTCTTCTCACCGGGGATGGGGATTCCCAAGTATATACACATTGGCCGTTTTCGACTTTCCACAACTTGATAGCCAAGTCACCACCACCAGTGGCACACAAATGGGTCTCTGGATCGACGTCAATAGACCAAATAACCCCTCGGTGGCCCTCCAAGGTGCCTAATCTCTCACCGTTGGACGAGTACCAGATGGACGCGGCGTTATCTTTGGCGACGGAGAATAACAAGTCTCCCTCTCTGTTGTATTTCACTTGGGTCAAGGAACGCTCGTGTCCCATCAACTTTATTGGTCTCATGGTCTGTACTTGTTGTTGTGGCTGTACGTGTTGTAGATCGGTGTGCAATCGTTTCTGATGAGTGAAAAAATTCAGAGAGTGAGACGAAAAAATTTTACAACTTTGTTCCCGCAAGGGCAAAAAAGGTAGTGTGTATTGGTCAAAAATCAGATACTTGCCTTCTAGTCCATACAGCTCCCCCCCCAGTTTAGCAGACGTGTTCGACAACAATCTTCTTTTGGTCATTGTCACCGAGGTCCAACTTCAAAGTACGGGTGAACAATTCGATCATTTCGTCAAAGTTCAATTTGGTAAGAGCTGGATCGTAACGTCCCTTGGAGCTTTCGTCACGGACATAAGCGTGGTTGCCAAAGAAATGCTCTCTCCAATTAGCCTTGACGCCGTTCTTGTGCAACTCTGATCTAATCAAGGTTCTTTGCTCGTACGTCACGTGGTTGTCCAATCCACCGAAATGCAAAATCACTTCACCCTTGATCTCGCCACATCTCTTCAAGGTGTCGTCGTTCTCACCTTTACCCAAGGAGTGTTCGGCGATATCAGTGGGGAAGAAACACACCAGCGCCAACACCCTTGGGTCCAAGGCGGCTCTGAAGGCCAAGTGTCCACCGAGACACATACCAGTAGCACCGATCTTTCCGTTACAGGTCTTCAAGCTCAACAAGTAGTCAATTGTCAACTCGGTGTCCTCGTCATACGAGGCCAATTCCTTCTCGATCTTTAACTTGTTGCCCAAATCAGTACCCTCCGTGTCGTAGGCCAATGGCTCTGGTCCGACGAATGGGTGGTATGAACTTGGCGCAGCACAGATGAACCCTTGGCCAGCAATGTCCTTGGCGAATCTGGAGACTGGGCCGGTGACTTGGTAGATCTCACTGTAGACAACAACACCTGGGAATTTGGCATTGGGGTAGTTGAGGATTTTAGGGTGGTAGACGTAGATGCGCATGGTGGAGCCATCCTTGGTCTTGACGTCGTGGTAGGTTTCTTCGATTAACATGGTTAGTTGGTCAATTGGCGAATAATTACAGATAGGTTTTAAAGAAAAGGAGTCGTATGGAAGTTTTTTATTGAAATTTTTGAGATGGTATTGGAGCACCTTCTCCCTGGCAATCAAGCAACTCTTGCTCCGAGTGCGCACAAATTACTAAAAGTAGGATAATAATGGGCGTGTCTCTGTGAGTGTGTCTGTTGGGCGTGTATGCTGGCCAAAATCTGGCTCATTTTGAGGTTCACGCAAGACATTGGGAGATGTTGGGAAGTCAACCACCCACCCACCAAGAGCCCCTACTCCATGTGTGTCACTTCCCCCCTGTACCCCTACATT
This sequence comes from Candida pseudoviswanathii, assembly GCA_030565125.1. Lineage (NCBI taxonomy): Eukaryota > Fungi > Ascomycota > Pichiomycetes > Serinales > Debaryomycetaceae > Candida > Candida pseudoviswanathii. The sequence goes on along the minus strand of JAJMBE010000050.1, from coordinate 38,839 downwards.
TTTTTTAGATGAAATAGCCTTTCATGTATTGTGAAAGCAAAAAAATAAGAACAAAATCTACGTAATTCATAAACCACTTGAAACGACACGCCGGTTCCATCCTACTCTGCTCAGACCATCAAAGTTGGTAGCCTGATGGTCTCATCACTTCTTCTGCATCTTAGCCATGAGCTCAGCTTGCTTCTTCTCATCAGCAGCCCTCTGCTTAGCCCTCATACGTTCAGCATCGGTCTCCATTCTCTTGTTCTTGTCACCTTGCTTCTGGTTCTTGGAAGACTCTTGTTGCTTCTTCAAGTTCTTAGCTCTAGCCAAGTCTCGTTGGTTGCCTCTAGCCATGGGGGGGGGGGGGGTTGTTCTTTTTTTCTCTTTGTAAAAATGTATCTAGTTTCCTTGTTCAGTGAAGAAAAGGGTCCTTGACTTTTTCTTCCAGAATGTAAATGGGAGGGTGGGAAAGCGGGAATTTAAAGGAGTGTGATTGGGGATTGAGTGATGGGGAGGAGAGATTGGGATTGTTCCTGCGTCTGTGACGGACAGCACCTGACCAAGTGGGATTGTTTAGCTCCTTGAATGTGAAAAACTTGGTGAAGGAAGAAAGAATTTTTCTCTCCTGCTCCTTTTAGACTCTCACCCGATTAACTCCTGTGCCTGCATAACCGAAACGCTAACAAAGTCCTGTATCTACGTAATCTTCTTTATTATGTGTATATGTATGTAATTTAGCAAATGGCCTCTATATTCCCCCTATTTATTGCTCTTTCAAGTCGGTGATGATAGCACGGTCTACCTTAGGGTCGTATGGCTTCAACAAGAACTGCGAAAACTTCTTCAAGTTCTCCACCCCTCTAATTTCCGATCCCAACAATGGCATCTTGACCAAGTGGTAATCTTCGTACAATTCAGCCATCTGGTCCAAGTACTTCTTTTGCATCTTCCATCTGGCCACACACCTCTTACACGGGTTCTCATCGTCATCGGCAAACAACAATTGGTTCACGACAATGGAGTTGACATCCATTTTGTACGACATCAACTCTTGGATCATTCTTTCAGTTTCGTAAAGGGAAAGGAACTCACTGATACACACACAGACAAAAGTCGTCAATTCTGGGTTGGTGAATTGCTCGTTGACTTCTTCGACATTCTTTTGCACCTCGTTCAATTTGGCAAACATGTCTTGTTGGCCCTGAGCCCCTCCACCCAACATGCTCATCATTGGTCCCAATTTTCCAGACAACTGTTGGAACTTGCCCAATAACTTTTGCAATGTCGTTGGCAACTGCAAGAAACGCAATGTGTGACCAGTTGGAGCAGTATCGAATATGATAGTTCTGTAAGAAACCTTGTCTTTGGAGTCCAGGTCGGTGACTTTCTGGTTCTTGATGTGCTTCAAGACTTCCATGAACGACAAGGCTTCATCGATACCAGGGATAGAACCAGTCATATCATTCATCATGCTCTTCAAAGGGTCGTTTGGATCGTTGTTGTACTGTTGTGCCTGTTGTTGCAAATCGCTCATGGCGGCTTCTGGGTCGATTTCCATACACGACAAGTTTGCCAAGCCGTCGACTTTTCTTGCATCCTTACCAAACTTCTGACAGAATGCATCAGACAAGTTATGTGCTGGGTCGGTAGAAATCAACAAGAATTCGTCTTCTGGGTGCTGTAAAGCCAATTGAACGGCGATCGACGAAGAAGTTGTCGTTTTACCAACACCACCTTTACCACCAACAAAGATCCACTTCAAGGTGTCTTGCTTAATCAATTCCTCTAAGGTAGGTTCCAAATCAAACTCCATGATGCAGTAGTTCGTGTGCTATCGTTGTTGTTGTCTAGAGTGTTGTCTTGGTGGGCGTGTCATTGAAATTTTTTTCCCTCTCTGAGTATTTAGCCTTGATTAAGTGTTCTCGTTTGTTCTTTGCGCCGCTGATATCGTATGGTGACTAAAATGTAACATAGCAATGACGGGTCAAGTGGAATGGGGGCTGTCAGACTAGTGTCATTCATCAAAACTTTCGTTGGAGGCGTCCGTAGACCAAACTCCACCCCTGCTGCCCTTCAGTTTGCCACCCACATGGCTGTAAACTTTTCTACCACATGGCAGCCTTGTCTTTTTGGCAGTCGTGCACTTGTAGTCAAAATTCCGCACCAAACAAAACAGCAAGAACGAAAGAACGAGAGTGAGTGAGCGAGTGAGTGAAAAAAGAAAAATAAACAGTCTTCCTTTTCTATCACCAAAACAAGACCAAAGCAACGCTTCCGTTTTTTTCTCCAACTTTAGCTCCATCTAATCCCAGAAATTCACACGTTTTTACAACAACCCATCTCCCCAGTATCCCCGTCACCAATGTCAGAAAGAGAGAGGAAGAAGTTGCTGAACAAGCTACAGACGTTCCTCGATGGAGTTTACAAGATCAAGGATAACGGCTTTTTAATTTCAAACACCTTCCACACCGTCCCATTGAGGTCTGGCACAGACTACTACAAAGTTGTTCAAAACCCCTTGTCACTCCATGCGATCGGCAGAAAAGTGAAAAGCTTGAAGTATAACACTGCCCAAGAGTTCATCAATGACTTGGCGTTGATTTCGTGGAATGCCAGATTGTACAACCAGCCTGAATCCGTCATATACCGACAAGCACAAATCTTGAAGCAATACATCATCGATGTCATCATTGCAAAATTGAAGACCGACAAGAGATTTAATGGACAAGGGTTGGTCTACCCACATATTGGAGATTTGCCTGAAGATAAAGATAACGATGAATTGATTGGATTTTCGTTTGAGAACTCCGAGGTCACATCAGGACCAAGCACAGCTGGTGCCCTTAAGCGTGAAGACTATGAGATGAGTGCAACCCCACAAACCATAGAGCCTTCTGTTGTTTCATTGTCAAAGCCCTTGGTGAGTACTGTTGGTTACAGCACAAGACTGGCTTATACTGCGCCTTCTGCCACCCCAACGCCATCGCGTACCACTAGAAGACCCAAGGAGAACCAAATTGAGAGTGGTATCAGAAGAGGAAGACCTCCAATTATTGACAAGCCATTTGAAACACGTATCAAGTTGATCTTGAAAGGTTTCAAGAAGTTGCGTGACAACAACAACAAACTGTTGACCAAGCATTTCGACAAGCTCCCAGATGCGAAGGTCTACAGTGACTATTACGAAGTCATTGCCAACCCAATCAGTTTGAATGAAATAAGAGTTAAGGTGAGAAGTAGAAAGTATGCTTCAGTTGAACAATTCATCAACGATTTAGACTTGATGTTTGCCAATGCCCAGCTGTACTACCAAGACGATCCTTACGGCGAGGAATTCTTGGACTACCTGCAGTTCAAGAAAGAGGCTCATATAATCATCCAAGCTGAGTTGAACAAATCCGACAAAGAAATTCTCCTTAGTACGTCGTCGTCCAGTGATGGTATTTTGAGATATCCATTGGAAAGTTTGGAAATCGATGGCTACACCTATAAAATCGGTAACTGGGTGTTGATGAAGAACCCAGCGGACCCAGAAAGACCAATTGTGGGACAAATTTTCAGAATGTGGAGCACAGAAGACGGTAAGAAATACTGTAACATGTGTTGGTACTACCGTCCAGAACAGACTTGTCATGCTGTTGACAGATTGTTCTTCATGAACGAGGTTTGCAAAACTGGTCAGTATAGAGATCATTTAGTTGATGATATCATTGGTCCATGTTATGTCATCTTCTTGACGAGATACCAGAAGGGTGACTTGCCCGAGGGTGTCATCCCTGAAAGTGCTCCTTGGTTCATTTGTGAATTCAGATACAATGAAAACTCGCACCATTTCAACCGTATCAGAACTTGGAAAGCTTGCTTGCCTGATGAAGTGAGAGATGATCCAGAACAACCTTTGGTGCCATTGCCTGAAACAAGGAAGTTGATCAAGTACGACTCGCCTATCAAAGACATGTTGCCACCGAATGCCTACCAAGGTATGGATATCCCTGACCCAATTCCAGGTACCGCAAATTCGCCACCACTTTCAGGGTCGGTGTTTATCGACGCGCCATTGCCTAACGATGATTTGGGACAATACATTTCAAGTCAGAATGTTGTTGCCGTTCCTGAACATGACGACCCCAAATCTACCCGTCACGCGTATTTGTTCACACCAATTTCGCAATTGAAAGGTGGTGGTGGATCCACAAACACTGTTTATGCTACCACACCGGCACTCCCACACGGCACCCCCAGCCATGTGCCTGCCAAACCAATTAGTGATACTCTTGGACTAGCTGCCTCGCGAATTGCTGCATCGACTGGAAGTGCTCTTGGTCATCCCGGCTCCAACAACAACAACGCCAACGTCAACAACATCTTGCCTCGCGAAGCCGATAAGCCACAATTTCCAGGTACCTATAAGCTGTTGCATGAGCAGATACAAGAAAATCAAGCCAAGAAACAACAGGAACAACAATTACAGCAGTTACAGCACCAGCAGCACCAACAATTGTTTAGAAAGACCACGACTCCAACCCCAACGAGTATTGTGCCTACGGGCACGACGTACCACTCGTCCACGTCGTCGTACTCAAACTTGATAAATGGCGGTACTTTGGCTTATGGATTGGAGGACGACGATGACAGCTTAGGAGAATTGAGTGATCTCGTGAACAAGAAGAGAAAAGTAGGCCCCAATGGTGAATCTAGCGAGGAAATCTTGTTCTATAGAGCGCCACCAATCCAACTTGGTGGGAACAGAATTGTGACAACTTCGAATTTCGAATTGGGCCATTCTGCTAGCTATTTAGCTTGGAAGTTGAACCAAGAAAAGTAAAAGGAAAAGTGTGTATTAGTTTGTCGTTTTTTGTTTTTTATTATTAGTTTTATGTGTGTACTATAAAATTTCCATGGAGAAAAGCAGCCGTTGATACTCGTCAATACGAGAAAAAAAAATTTCTATACAATCGCGAGCCCCAAACCTGAGATACTCTTCCACACTCCTATTTCTCTCCTATTATCACCCATACCCCCACATTATTACCATGGATGAGAAACAACTCAAAGAATTCCAAGAATGTCTAAAGCAAAGCAAGAAAATCATCGCACTAGTAGGAGCAGGACTCTCTGTTTCCTCAGGACTCCCGATCATCCACGGCACACAAGAACTATACAAGAACTACAACTCGATCGACCTATCCACGCCGGACTCGTTCTACATTGATCCCAGCCTCGTGTGGCAGTACTACTCGTACAAGCGGCACCAAGCGCTCCAGGCGAAGCCGAACAAGGGACACGTTGCATTGAGCAAGTTGTCGAGGTTGGACGACGTCGAGTACATCACGATCACGCAGAATAACGACGGGTTGCATGGCCAGTCGGACCACGACGACGACAAGTTGTTCGAGATCCATGGCAGTTTATTCGACTTGAAGTGCACTTCGTTCATGTGCAATTTCGTCGACCATAATAACTTCACGCATCCGTTGACGAAAGCGTTGGAGGGCAGTGAGAACGAGTATGTTCAGGGAACAAGGAAGAGGAAGAACGAGGAAAAGGAAGCAGCCGCTGCGGCGGTGTCGTTGTCGCCGCAGTTTACCCCTGTGAAGTCGATCCCGGAGAAGGACTTGCCCTTGTGTCCCATATGCAAGGAGTTGCTACGACCTGGCGTGGTGTGGTTTGGGGAGCCTTTATCGTTGAACTTGATCTCGAAGATTGATAACTTCATAGAGGGCAAGGACCCCGTGATTGATTTGATCTTGGTGATTGGGACCAGCGGGACAGTATACCCCGCGAACAGCTTCATCGAGAGAGTTAAACTAAAAGGTGGCAAGATTGCGATATTCAATATCGACATTGACGAGGATATCGTGAGTGGGAAACAGCCTGGCGTGTGGGGGTTTAAAGGGGACGCGGCGGAGTTGTTGCCCATAGCCTTGAAACCATTAATAGGAGACATATAGAGAATTAATATATTAAAGACTCAACGTAACAAAAGACGAGGCAAAGAAGTATAAAACCTATACATTGTCCATGTGAGCAGCATCAACAAATAAAAAAGAAAGATACAGTGGTAAAAGAAGTAAACAGTAGAAGTGAATGTCAAACCTGTGAAAACCAAACTGGTAAAAGTCCTTTCAAACCCTCCATGGGATATTGTCTTGTATGGATGGTTGTGGCTGTTGCGAGTTGTCTAGTAAAGCGTCAAATATCAAGTAATCATCAAACGTCTTGAACTTTGTCTCTAACATCGGATACTGGCTCGTTATGGATGTTATATTGTTATCCACCAACAAGTCGTAGATCACCTGTTCTTCGTCACTGTCGTCGTCGTCTTCGCTTACATCCGCACCTTTCCTAGAACCAAACTGGCTATTCTTGGCGGTTGTTGCTGCTGTTGTTATCATTTTGGGTTTGGTTTCCATAGGCGATTTGTAGAAAGGATTACCGACGTTGGTTTTCGGAATCGCGGCAGCGGAGGACTTGACATCTAACCGGCTCAAGGTGTCAATACTGGCTATTGTAACCGAGGGTTTTAAAGGGGGGCGCATCAAGGGCGAGCTCGAGGATGGTTTGTTGACGCGGTACTTGCTATTGCTTGGCTTATTGGTTGTGTAGTCGTACGTGAAGATATCACTACCCTGATTCCTTCTGTGCTTCCTGTCGAGCCGTGGATGTGACATGGAGGGGCATAGCTCGTGGTACTCCTGTAATGGAGAAGCTAGCAACGTGTTTTTCGAGCTCAACAGCTTGAAGTTGTTTGCGGGCGAGCTTGCAAGTGACGTTGTAGTTGATTCGGCTGATGTCCAGTTATTTATATCAAAGTCTAGATCGGCGTTTGCATTGACAAATAAGCTTGGCGTCTCGTTGGCTATGTCTTGAGCAGTGGTCGTTGTTATTGTGGTGGTGATGGTGGCTGCTGCTGAGGGATCTTCAGTAAAGAAGTCGAGGAATGTCATCTCGAACTCCGATAATGGATCTTCTGAATTAACTATTTGATTCATGATGAGGGTAGAATGCTGATGGTAGTGATAAACTTAAAGAACGGAATAGTGATGACAACAAGGGGAAAGTAAAAAAAAAACCAAAAATAAAATAGAAGCAAGTAGGAGAATAAAATAGAAAGAAAGAAAAAAAGAACATGTATGGAGCGAAGGTGTATTTTTTTGGGTGCCAATTGAGGTTATATTTATAGTTAAAAATCGGAGAACTGGGTTTCTTATACTGACACCCCCACAGTGCCGTTCTGGGCCTCTGAATGGCACTGGAGGTGTACATGTTTGTATTAAATTTATTTACATTTAGTATATGTATTATTTTCTAAAAATATTATTTCTTCTATTATAGGTATTGTTATGAAACTTGAATGGTTCTACTTTATTGTCTGCGGAATTATGTAGCTGTCAATTAGAGAAAATACCAAATAAGCTTCGGTGCTTTATAATAACAATGTAGTACACACTTATATAATAAAAAACCATGATCATCGAGGAGCATTGGGCAGAACAAGATGAAGCAAGCCCAGTGGAGGCCGAACTAAAAACTCAAAAACTTTCTGGAGGCTGTAAGTGATGCCTGGTGAACTGCCAGGAAATCTGTGCGCTATCTATTGTTAGGTTGAATTGGTAACGCGTCATGTAAGTTGCACAGCTTCATAAATCTGAGAAAAAGAAGAACAACGCTAAATCCAAATCCAAATCCAAATCCAAAACCAGAACCAGAACCAGAAAGAACAACGAACCCAAAACTCGTTTATCAAATGCAACAGAAAAGACGAAAAAAGGCTAAGCAATCCCAGGAGCCATAGGCAAAGCCAAAGGGCAAAAGGGTAAACAAGCATTATTTAGGAGAGATAGACAGAAACAATAGATGGCCTCGCTCTCACACGAGCTCGGCGCAGGCTAAGCAAGGGGGGCGAACGCAACGCCCTCCTCCTGCTCCTCCTTCCTCTCTTCGAAGAGAAACAGAGAACCTTTCTATTGTGCCATCGCAAGGACAACCAATGAGAAACTGAGGAGGGCAACTGCTCCCGCGGATGAGAATTCCACTTAGCCACTTTCTTTGTCTGTGCGCTATGTGTGTACGTATCAGAACCACCACCATAGACTGCACGAAGGAAAGAAAAAAAAAGAAGAGAGAGCATATAGGGAAATCAGTGCATATAAGGTTTAAAAGTTTGTATACCCAAGGTCACCTCGCCTGGATCATTATCTGGCGTTTGACCTCGAGTGTGGGTTATGGTGTTTGCTGGCTACTTGTGGGAGAGGGGAGGAGACACCGTTGACGACGGGATAAGGCACATCAAGTGTGGAGTACTCTGCTCGAGAAGCAACTGTGGTACGAGGATGGCCCGGTAGCAGGACGAGGTTGGCAATACTGCGTACATTTCTTTTACGGCGATATCCTCTCTGTAATTATTATTATCTACACATTAAGTACATTTAGAAATTCAATTACAGTTCACAATTATAATACTCAAAGTTGTGTTATATCACATACGCATGCACCAAGAGACAATGGACCACGAGCACTCGCCCTCTCTCTCTTTCTGTCTTTGCCTCCATTGATAAATGCAACAATCCGAGAGAGAGAGCAAGACCCGTGGTACGGGGATTCACAAGAACAGGCAAGAAAGAACAAAACCGGAACAATAGGAAAACAGCATTTAGATCGTACATGTCCAAGCAAACAAAGTAATAAATAAACTATGCAAAAAGTGAGGGGGGATAACTAACGTGAGTTGCTTATTTTTGTGTAAGCAGACAACGCTCGGAAACCGGTTCAGGTGGGGCGGCTGATGGGGCCGCCCCGGGTCATCGTTGCCGGCGCTGTGCTTCGACGTACATGGGTGGGGATTTTCATTGTTGTCTTTTGCGTGTGTCGGTATATGTGGGTCGTAATTTTTTGCTTACTTGCTTGTGTTTCCTTCTCTGGCCACAAAATCAAGAATCAAAGCAAAAAAAACCCCAACAGGGAAAAAATAAATAATAAATTTTGCAGCTGCGCTAAATTAAGGTGCGTGCGATTACCTAATCTCTGGGGCCCAACTACAGCCCACCCACTGCCCACCACGACTACTATCCGTACGGCACTGGTAGTAGTATGGCTCCCCCTGTTGTTGCATTTTGTGTGCAAGGGTGAGAGCCCCAAAGCCCTACGCTGGAAAACTTACGAGCTCAGGCATTGTGGTAATGTTGCGCTCACTCCCTAACAAAAAAAAGGGGAAAGAAAAGAAACCCCAAAGTGCGACGGGAAAAAGAGGAGGAGGAGAGAAGTCATTTGAATATAAGAACAATACATAATAGGACACACAAAAAAAGTGGAGAGACAATTGCAGGTGGGAGGGTATTATCCAGATCACAATCGCCGTATATAATAATCTTTAGCAAGGGGAAGTCAAACACCAGAAAGGAGAGACGAAAAAGACTCATGGCCCTGTTATTATTATGACATCATAAACAGCTTTCCGAATAATATCCTCTCTTTGGATTGTTGATTTGGATCTGGGTAAATCAAAAAGCCAAATGGCTTTTCTTTTTATTTACGAGTGCATCAACAAAACATGTAGTGTAAATCCTATCCATGGAAATGTCAGTGGAAATGTCAGTGGAAAATTTTCATATCCGCCTGTTGGACATCCAACGGGCAGCCGCATATTCTGTGTTGTTCATCCAACGGTGTTGCGAACATCACGGTGTGTGCTCGTGTGGTTCTCAACGAACCTAAGGAGATCCCCAAAAAGGAAAGAATAGATTATTTTTATTGTCAACCCTCTATTGAGGAGGAGGGACGTCATGAGCTTTACCAAACTCTTGGATCGTATTTTCCTTGTATTGTTTGGTGGTAATAATGCCCGGTCACCATTCTTATCGTGGTCATATCGGTAAGATATGCACCAACGGCGTTATTTCCCAGTTAGCAGATTCACATCTCACTCTTGGTACGTAAACTGGCACAAAGAAAAAGGCAAAACGAAAGTGGGTTAGATCCGATAGCACTGAAATTAACTCACCACACATACGTGCTTCATCTTGCATAACCCAGAGGACACTTTCTATTTCTAGGGTCTGTTACGCTAGCTGATGGGGTGCAAGCTTATCAACCAACGAAAGAGCAAGGAGGGGAACAATGGGGGTAGTACGAGAAAAAAAACCTGGCACTGTTCCCCAACTTTTGTGAACCGTGTGGCTGATTATCTCCCAAAAACGTACAAACCCGGATTGTGCCATTGTGGGTGGGACTCTATTGTAAAGAGCACACTCAGCCAAGAAGAAAAACGAGGGCCATGAAGAAAAATAACTTGTACTAAAAAGCAAGGTTTTAGACTTACAATGACCTATTTCCTTTTTGCCTTTTGTCCTAACTTGCCGCCGTCCCCTTAAAAAGGAGAGCAAGAGGTTGATCGAGAGGGTTAAATAGGTAAGGATGCATGGTTGGTTTGGTTTTTGTTTTTGCTGTGCTTGTTCCTTTTCTCCAGGTGACGATACGTGGAGGTTTTATAAAAATCCCACGAATAATGAACCAATCGCAACCCAACTACTGAAAACTAAAAGTAAGAAAAAGAAAAAGGAAAACACCACAATAATATCCACAACCTCGATTGTGAGTGTATTAGACATATTCTGATATTGCTTTTAAACAATAGTGCATGCCTGCACTTTCATGTGTTTGTGGTGCTGGACCGCTTTTCTTTTCGTTCATTTGAAAGACTGTTAACTTTCAATTTGGACTTAGTCCGAGAGAAACGTGTGCTGGAGCAAGATATCCCCGGTCCACCCTGTTTGTATTTTCCGTGGCGTTCCTTTTTCTGACACTTGACGTGATCCGGAGTTCGAAAGCAAAATGTGGAAAAAAAGAAAAGAAGAGCCGAAGTATGGAATTCTTTTGCTAGTATCCAGACTATGTTGCATATACAATATATCTGTAGACACTAAAAAGTAAAAATAGAACCACTAGTCGTTCTTCCCTGGCTTGTGTGTATGTCTTGCCTCTCTCCCCCCTCAGACGCACATCCTCAGTCATCATACTACGGGTATATATGTGCCTACACACATATCTACGGTGATTAGCGCATATCTGCTCTGTGGTTCAGATTTCATGCAAAACCTTAATTCCTCGATAGGGTTGACAATTGAGCGCAGTACGATTTCTTTTTTTTTTCCTTTTTCTTTTTCTTTCGTCGTTCCTGTCTTGTTCTCCTACCAACATCGTGATGTTCTTCGTTTACAAGACCCACCCCCCATTCTAGATCATCCGGCCTCCGGAGCAGCCTATCTTCTCCGAAAGGGTCATCCTATTTCTTTCGGAGTTCACAACTGCCCACAATACAATGCAACAATCGCAAGAAATCAACAATAAAAGAGGAGTTTCAGTGCCATATAACCTCTTTTTACCATCATCGTTCTCCTCCAAAAAGAGCACGTTCGCCCACCCGCTGGTTTTCATTCTTATCTATTTCTGCATCTCTTCCTAATTAAACACAAGTAAAGGTACATACGTTCCACAGGTGCGTACAGCACAAAGGCTTGCCTAAAACAACTCAAATAACATCAAACAATAAACCTTAAAACTGACTTATCAACTGCGAATCCGAAACCCCAAATGGAGTTGATTATCCGCGAGGGGGAAGAGAATGTATGCCCATGAGGTCATCATCATCATCATCATCACGATAACGTCTATTCTTGCTTGTTGTTGGCTCAGTTGCGCAACAACTCGGTGTCGAACTTGTCTTGCATAACACGTTGTTTGGGCCCCGTTTTGCCATCGGGCGGTAAGCCTACCAGCAAGTTCGCATCAATCAACAACTGGTTATACAACCAGAGCTTCCGTTTCTCCTTGATGCTCGAGGTTAGTTGCGACGCTAGTATTTTGTTTATCCTGTACCCTGTGTTCAACTGGTTTGATAGCTTGTTGTGCAACTCCTTCAACTTATCTAGATCCCGTATGGTGTCGATATCACCGTCATCGGCATCTTCCTTTGGTTTGTAGTCATGTACTAGTTTCCTGGTTTCAGTTGACAAAGTGCCCAATATCGGGTCACTGCTCACTTGCGGGAAACTCCTCTCGGGGTTTTCGTGCTGTAACTGTTTCTTGGCCACGTTCACAAAGCTGTTATTGTCATCATGACTAACGATCAACTCCTCTATCTCTTCATCGTCATCTAGTTCTTCCCTTGAAAGCGTTATAAAGTTCTTGTACCTAGAGTTCGCCAACCTGTACTGGCTGAAATCAAAGGGCAACTTGTCAACCCCACTAGCTTCCGTCATGTTATCCTGCTCCTTCGTTCTCAAAATATCCAAAAACTCCGCTGTGAACCACCACGGCTTCTGCAACTCATAGTCATGTTCAATAAGCTTCAAGTACTCGTCCTCGTAAAGATCATCCACACTAAATTCAATATCCATACCCTTCCTCACTTTTTCCTTCAACACGTTCAATTGGTCTCGGATAGGATACAACTCATGCACGCCCTTCACATGTTTAGTCAACGCATCTGACCTCGTGAAGTGCTTCTCGCACTCAGGAACAGGACAGAAGTACGGCTTCTCTCCGGTATGTGTTCTGCAGTGTGAAATCAAAGCGAACCGGCTCGGTTGTTCCAACCCATATCGCGCACAATTCTCCCAGTAGCATATGTACTTGCTTGCCGTTGACCCCACCGCGATGGTTCCGATGTGGGTGATGTTCAAGTGGTTGACTAAGTCCGTCAAGTTGGTGTAGTTGGACGAACGGCAATCTGTCCATCGGCATATATAGTCATTGGGTACACCGGGAGTCGACTGTCTTTTGTGGTGGGAGTGGTGGTGTGGAGTGTGATGTGGCTCTTCTGAATGGTGCTTATCTACCGGGAGCTCACCCGATGGTTCAATCTTGACTTGTGGATCTTCCATTGGCTGTGTTGTTGTTGTTGTTGGCGACTACTTGCTGCTGTACGCATTTTTCGTTCGTCAATTTTCAACACATTTTTTTCCAGTCTTCATTCCAGTGTCGGTTTGTCTGTCTGGTTCAACAAAGAAAAAAAAACTACCGTATTCATTCATGTATATACACAATCTCTATTCTATTAAATTATTATTCATGGAGACGTCTACAAAAGTTCATCTAATCTAGCAGCTGGGTTGGATTCAATAAAGTCCAACGAAACCTTGTGTCCCAATAACTCTCTAATGTTGGAAACACCGTACTTGATCATTGTTGGTCTCTCCAATGAAAGACCCCAGCCCAAAACTCTCAAATTCTTTGGCAATCCCATGGATTCCAACATCTCTGGTCTGAACATACCGGAGTTACCGATTTCAACCCACTTCTTCAAACCCTTGTGGTATGCGAAAATTTCCAATGATGGCTCGGTGTATGGATTGTATGCAGCTTTGAATCTCAAGTTGTCGACACCCATCTTGCCAAAGAAATCTTCCATGAAGCCAATCAAGTCACCCAAGGTGATATCGTAACCGGCTAAAACACCTTCAACTTGGTGGAACTCGGCCAAATGTGTAGCGTCAACAGCCTCGTTTCTGAAAACTCTATCAATAGAGAACAATCTGGTTGGCTTTGGGTCTTTGGCTAATTTGTGCAACATAGCAGCGGAAATGGCAGTTGTGTGGGTTCTCAACACCATTCTTAACGATTCCTCGGCCTTCCATGGGTATCTGTAACCAATAGATCCGTACTTACCCTCCTGGTGCACTTGTTTGATGTTTTCCCAGTATGTCTTGTCTTCTGGTTCTTTAGCAGTCTTTGGATCCTTCAAGTAGAAAGTATCTTGCAAATCTCTAGCTGGATGTTGTTGGGGCACGAACAAAGTATCAAAGTTCCAGAACCCGGTTTCGACGTATTGGTTGGAAGGCATTTCAGTGAATCCCATGGAGAAGAAAATCTGTCTGAACTCTTCTCTGACCTTGTTCAAAGGATGCAAAGCACCGGAGGATGGGTATACACCTTCGGAATTGAAGTTGTATGGTTTGAATTGGGCGTCCTTCCAAGTCTGGTTCAAAACCATATCCGAAGTGATATCGGTTTCCAAACTGGCAATCTCAAGAGCAAACTTTGGCCCTTTTTCAATCTTGTATCCAACAATCTTGGTCAAGGTGACCAACTTTCTCTTTTTCAATTCAGTCAACTCCTTCTTGTCTTCCAAAGTACCGGTTTTGTTGATGGTCTTCAATTCGTTCAAGACAACATCTTCTGGCAACTTGTCAACGTTGGCAATCAACTTGTCGCCGTCTTTGCTCAACCACTTGTTCTTGAATGCCTTACCTTGTCCAACAAGTCCAATACTTCCCAAGTTCTCCTTCAATTTCGAGATAGTCAATCCTTCCAAGGCTTTCAAAACTTCGTCAACGACTTGGATTTCTGGGGTAGCTCCAAGTTTGAGGTATTCTTGCGCTTCTTTGGTCAAGACCCAGTTGTCAATCTCAATCTTGCTGAAAACAATCATTTCCTTGGCCCATAAAGAAGTCAAGTTGGCGTGTAAAGTATTGGCATCTATTTTGGATAATTCCGGGGACTTGAGGGTGTTTTCAATGACACCGCTGTTGTCGTTCACAAGTTTTAATATTTGTAATTGGAAGTCAGACATTCTGCCGAGGGATGAGTCTATGAGGGGGAAGGTAGTAAAGGTTTATCGGTTGATTGTGTGTGTCGTCTGTACCGCTGATGATTCATCTTTTTTTTTCACCAACTCTCTCTAAGGGAAGCGAAAAATTTTTGTAGTATTGGGTTAGGTGCACGACTCCTGTTGGGTCGGTCACGTGAACCTCTCAACGGCAAGACAGATAAACATGTAGGCTGAAAACGTGAAAAAAACATGTCAATTAAGATGGTAAAGAAACCTTGCACGTTCTTGTTTATGAAATCTGTCCCCTTGGACCCAAATCGGCAATAAGGCTGTGTTCATCGTAAGGAAGCAAAAAGACGTGATAGCAAGCGAGCAACAAAAAAAAACATTCATGGTGGGTATATCGGTTCCGCCCTAAGCGGGGATAGTAATAGCAAACAATGGGGGCGCCAGCAAAAAAGGAAAGGTACCATCAAACGTTAACAGTTTTTTTTTAAGCAATGGTAGTTAGCCGTTTCACCCAAATGACAAAATAAAAATTGGGCTTAGTAGTATCAGTGATTTTCATGACTAGACACTGGAAATTGACCTTACGATCTTGCAAAGTATAATATCGTCATTGGTGGAGATTCTGCCAAGAGTTCCCACAGAACAGAGTCTTGCGATACTATCAGATGCGTACTGATAACTTGCCGCAGTTCAGCTCGTCATCCAGCCTGCTCTTAACCATTGCCACTTCTCGGCATATGTTGCAGGTTTGATTAGACAATGACAGCCCAGCAAACAACCGACCTAACCAACCAACCAACCAACCAACCAGCGAAACCACCCACGCAATGTATGTGGGGCTAAGTAAACCGGTCGTGCGTGACAGCTGAAGACACAAAAATCTCTGTGAAAGCGTGCAACAAGTCACCTACCAAGCCGTAGCAATCTTAAAAATAGACCATTCCCTCTGTCGTCGTCTGTTCCTTTCTGTTTTTTCTTTCAGGAAGGAGCAATAATTCCCACTATAAAAGGCCATTCGTTTGCCTCGGTGGAATTTTTCGTCTGTTATTTTTGCCTCCCCAACCAGTCAAGGTATCTTTTACTTTAACAACAAAAACTACGACTACAAATTACACAATGGCCGTCACTTGCACAGATATATTTAAAATCATCGGAGCTATCATTATACCACCCTTGGGTGTTTTCATGGAGATCGGTTTGGGAAAACAATTCTGGATCAACGTCATTCTTACGATTTTGGGTTACTTCCCCGGTTTGATTCATGCGTTCTATATTATATTCAAGCACTAGCACATGAAGGTGTCGGAGGTCTAGGGAAGGCTTGAGAGAGCAATTTAGTTTTCACAGCTGCATAAATGAATATATTTCTTTTTCTTTCTTTCTTGAAATCTGTGTATTTTTACTATAATGGATGCTTCTTTTTTTTCCTTTTATTCCTGTCACCCATTGAGTTTAGTTTTGAAGACCCGACGACTTGGTGACAAGGTTAGGATTTCTCTTCATGCAATGTGTGTATGTTCCACGTAGGGAGGGCAGGACTAAATGGCAAATATAGTTTTTTCGCAACTATTTCCCTATTTTATTTTCACTCTTTTCGTGCAACCCCTGCAGCAGTACCCCCCATGGATGGGTATACATAATTTCACTCAGGATGACATATCAGGCTTAGGGTATAAGACTAATTTAGACCAAAAACACTAACTTGAAACTATATGTGCTTGTTGCGTCTTAATCTTTCATGTAGCATGGATCCATTTCTTTGCGTTGCAGACTTAACGTTAGACTTTGGTAGGGGATATGTGTGTGCTCTCCTTGCTCCATTCCAATGTAATGGACACTAGATCCTCAAACCTTGTGGATCTGTCTATTCTAATTGGCTTAGAGTTTAGAGGAGTTCATTAACCGCCACTTCTAACCCCATGCAAAGAAAGTGACATCGACAGGAGCAAGTTTTTTGATGTTCCCTTGTAACGTCTGGCTTGTTTCATCCCTTGAAATTGCCCTTCCCTGTGCAAATGGATATATCGGAGGAGCTAAGAAGGAATATATCCGGTAATAAAGGGATGAAACATTTGGGTACTCCCAGGGGTCATGTCAGCCTCCATTCAATAAACAGAAGAATGCCTAGGGACAAGAAATTATGTTAGAACTAGGAAAGCCCCCTCCTCCTCCTTATCCCTCTCTTTCGATACGGATATCGGGAAGGCGTGACGGAAAAAGGTGGGTAATTTTTTTGTTTTCGGTGATAATAGAATATCTTTATACCATGCCAAGAAGTATGTTCCACTGGTTGATCGACCATGTTGTTGCGAACTTTTGATACATCATTAACTTAATTGCGTTTCAACTCCCTATGATTGGCCATCCCCCAAAAAAGGTTCGCGTGGAATTTTTTGTTGCAAGAGATTTACGCCGGAATGTGGATCGACATTCGCGATTGACACATTTATTTCTGCTTTGGAGTGTTGGAGACGATAGGAACCCACTTCCAAGAAATAACATGCTGTGACTTAAACAGTGATACAACTTGTGTTCCTGACTCTTGGCAATGGTTGGAATAGGTTGGAACAGGCATAGCAGCTCGTGAATTAGAAAGGAGTTTACGCTGATTACGACTGGTTTTTTCGATAAGTGTGGGTTTTTTTTTTCTTGTGTTTCAATGTGAAATCGAGAATCGTTGTTTGTCTTTGGCAGCCGCCAATCTCCATTCCCAAACACTGCGAAAACTACAAAGAATGGAAGCGATAAGTGGGTTCTCCACAGTAAACGGCCATCATTTGGTGTTTCAGCTTACTGTCCCCCAACAAACCATTGCACGGTATATATTGAACGCACATTCCTGATTAAAGTGTTCAAAGCCCTGATTTTTCGTTCCTTTTAAGCCCCCAAATTCTCCTGTACAAGGCTAATCCCCATACACAAACAATAACAGATTCCCTATTCATAAAACATGAAATTCACCGTCGTTGCTACCACAGTCACCTTACTTTTGTCTGTTGCTTCAGGTCTTACCCCAACAAAGAGTACGGATGTCCATGTCGACAAGAGAGTCCAGTACACGGTGCAAGGTTTGGCCAGTGAGTTGATTACCCACGGTATTTTTGATACCTTGACCTTCTTCAGGAATGTCGCTAAAGGTGGTATTTTGACGCAAACCGATTAGGAGCGTGGACAGAAATGTTAGTCAGTGCATGATGACAGGTTTGTTCGCTTTGTGTCTATACGTTTTTTTGTTTGATTGTTTTTATGGCAAATCCTCGCAATTCACGATATTGCTTTCTTTTCATTGTTTTGGAACATTTTGCAACAAAACACAATTTTCGTTCCTTGTACCAGGAAGGAGGTAGGGCGTTGAGAACAGCTAACCTTATGTCCTGATTTACCTTCAAAGTCTATATAAATAACAGGGATTTTCCCTTCTCTGCAAAGTTTATTCACTTCTTTCACTTTTTCTCTCGTTAGTCAAAACTCCACACAACTCGTCGCCGTCTTGTACCCTCAATCTATTCGCAATGAAATTCACTTCCTTCTTAGCTTCCACTCTCATGGTCTCCGTTGCTTACTCTGCTGTTGTTACCCCAACCAAGAGTACGGAAATCCAAGTTGAAAAGAGAACCCAATACACCGTCCAAGGTTTGGCCAGTGAGTTGATCACCCACGGTATCTTCGATACTGCCTCCTTGTTCACCAACATCTTGAAGGGTGGTATCTTGACCCAAACCGATTAAACGGGAACACCAGATTGAGATAAACTGAAAGAAAACATTAATGGTTTTAAATTGTTTGCTTTTGTTATTTTTTATACGTTCTTGTTAATGGGTTTTTTATTAGTGTATATTTCTTTTAGTCTATAAGTCTATTTTTGTTAATGAATAGCCTTTCGTGATCATAAACTTCGTTGATGTAAACCTTTGCGCTTGTTCTAAACTTTTCAGATGACTGTGTTGCTAAAGAAGATGCTGACATGGAGTAGTATCTGTGTTACTTAGAATTGAAGAACTTTTCATGAGAATTCTTTACAAATAATCTCCGAAAACATATCAATCGTTCAGGACCAAAACCACTCAAGTTGTCATAAACTTTACTGAAAAATATAACAAAAGTCGTCAGACCCTTCACGTTTCACCCGAAGGACTTCTTCTCCAATGGCGACTTCTTGCTTAGATTCTATGGTCGTAAATAGTCGATATTGATGCCCAGAAATACGGATACGATTTATCTGGTTCCAACTTGGTACCACAGAGTCGCGTTGTCGGAGAAAAAACCGCACGGCGACGTCGCTCCACGCGATGACTCCACACCCAAGTTGTATACTACGAGAGAAAGTATAAACAATGAGCTTAACTCACAACAGGCACGCTTGCCGCATGGTCACATTGGACTTTGCTGTCCACCCCTATTTATGATTGAAACCGCTCGTGGTTATCCAGCGTTGCGGCCACGGCAAAACACTACACCACCATCGTCATCGTCTCAAAAGGGAAATTAGATGCCATACCAGCTAAAACACTTCCAATTTAGCTTGACAAGACAGGGATTCACTAAATAAAATACACCAAACACACTCTTCATTGAACCATCGCTGAAAATTTTTCAGATGCTTGGCCATGAGTTATAATATCAGCAAGCCAAAGCTTAACAAGAAAAAAAAATGAAAAAGCATAGCGTTCACCAAAGTCACACGAATCACACGACACCTATTTCGAGGTCGATGGGCTCGTACGACTATTATCAATCTACGGGGAAATCCCGTATAACCTATTGTTTGATTAAGCTACTGTAACGTCAACTACAATGGCTAGACAGCTTGCGCAGTCACTCATGTGCAGTCGCGATCTCTACAATAAAGGAACAAAAGCGACTTGCATGAAGTTGCAGCCAACATCCAAAAGGCGATTGGGAGGTGTTGTTGTTATTATTGTTACATGTTATTATATTAGGGGAGAAGCTACTTATATTACAACGCGTAAAGAATTTCTATCCAACTGATTAGACAGTGAAAATTCTTATACACTGACGACCAGACTACTATTGACCACTTCTTCTTCTCTAAGCTATCAGCCTTGTTGGTTGGACCTATTTTACATTCGCTTCTTTCTCCCAACCTAGTTACCCACCAATACCTACTTCATACTTACAACAACCAACTTACATCTGATATATTCTTGTCTATAAAGAATGCCGGATTACAAACTTCTACGAAACGTGTTCCTAGCGGTTGCGTTCCTCAGCATATGCTATCTTCTCAAGACCAGCCGAAATGATACCCCGGTATTGGAACATTTAGGGGCCGGTCAGTATGTTGCCAGCTACGAATCATACTTTGAGCAGAAGTTGAGCTTTGGCAGCAAAGAGGACTCTGATTCGTTGTCTCCCCAGCAAAAGATCATGAGTTTATTACGCCGGGTGCAGGATAATAAGAATAATGAGTACTGGTTGGCAAACACGACGATGGAGTATCCTGCTGTCAGTTTGAATCCTGGAGATTTTTTACCACCACATGAAGAGGGGCAAACCACTTGGCAAAACAACCCGTTGTTGTACTACGAGCCCAGATTCACATTGGCAGTCTACTTGGATGAGTTACGACACCAGTTGGAAACGCTCAACCCTGAAAACGACAAAGATAAGGACCATCTTATCAAGTTGCCATTTGCCTGGTCTGATTGGGTTGATTTGACAGCGTTGAACGAGGAGATTTCGAAACCCATGGACAAAAAGCTAGGGTGTGAGTGGTTGCAGAAGTACGCCAACAAAAAGACCAGATTCCCAGACTTTTGCAAAAACTTGAACAACGTCACCGATGAAGAGTTGGAGCAGTTGGGTTTCAGAAGAGAACAGCTCCCTGGGTTTGTGGTGAACAAATCGCCAATGAACAAAGCGACGCACAAGCCTGTGCTCATGCAGGGGAAGTCTTACTTATTGACACATCAAGAAAACCCATTATCTATTATCTTCTTGACCCCAAACGGTACTTATGAAGCTCAGATTGCTGAGAAAAGAGAAAGAATTGTTGATGGTGACTTGTTTGAACGGTTTTTGACACGCCGTGGCATCGATGCGAACCATTTGGACACAACCACGCTGATCGCGTTCGACCCGCAAGAAGAATTTAGGAAGTTGATTGCCACCGTTGAACCACGCCCGCTTGATCTTGCTGACGATGTCCATAAAGTAACTAATATTACCAAAACCAAATCTGATTCCAGCATCACGAGACAGATACATTTGGCACCTGAGTACTTCCACTATGGACAAGCCGACGTTGATAGGCAAATCGCTGCATACGAGGAAAGATTAGAGAATGTCGAGAAGGCAATAACCGACGAATTGGCATTTGATGGAGACGTCATTAGGGCTAATAAGCTAACCCGTCATGAATCCAACCACTACAAAGGTCTCAAGTACTGCAATTCGTTCACTGCCTCTAACGAGCCAACTTACTACAAGTTGGCAACTTTGAGGAAAACCAAGATCAATCTCGATACTGGTTGGCATTATGAATGGAGATTCTTCAATGGCGCCATGAAATACCTCAAGGACGACAGCTGGACTTTTCCCCAGCTCGAAATCCGTGAGCAGATCATTTTAGACAGGTTGTTGAGAAACTGGTTCAGATTCGCCGAAACGAAAGGTATTGTGTCATGGATTGCCCATGGGCCTTTGTTGTCTTGGTACTGGGATGGATTGATGTTCCCGTATGATATCGACATTGATCTTCAAATGCCCTCGTCCGAGTTGAATCGTTTGGCACTTAACTATAACATGACGTTGGTTATTGAAGATTTGACGGAAGGATATGGCAAGTACTTGATTGACTGTTCGACGTTCCTTCATCATAGGAATGTTCCAGGAAGAGACAACTATATTGATGCTAGGTTCATCGACATTGATACTGGTAGTTATATTGATATCACGGGCGTGGGAATCAACGATGAGAAGCCACCAAAGGAATACGAAAGTTATATTAAGGAGAAAAAGTCCAAGGACCAGCCTATTGAGCTTTATATGGATAGAAGAAAGCATTGGTTGACTTATGAAAAGATCAATCCATTGAGATACTCCCTGCTTGGTGGTGTTCCGGTATTAGTTCCAAACGATATCATGGCAATGTTGAAGCACGAATACAAAAACGGTATCACGAGCTACTTCTTCCAAGGCTACTACTACGTGCCATCAATGAGGTTGTGGATCGAAGAATCACAGTTGCTACCCATATTCAAAGCCGAAGACTACGAGTCGCCCACAGATGAGCAACGCCAGGAAAATATTATTGGGTTGGTGAAGAACATGGATTTCGACACGAAGCTCAGATTGCTAGAAGCAAATAAACACATCCTTATAGAGTATTATTTGACACAGAAGACTACGGGTTTGCACGAGATCGAGAAGCGCGTAATGTTGGACGAATCGTTGGAGAATCTGATCTTGAATCTTGAGGGAAACGATGAGTACAACCACTTGACCGCAAAATTTGCATTGACTACACCGTTAAGAAAATCGTTGTTTGATTATGAGTATTTTGGAAGGTTCAAGTACATGCCTGCCCGCAAGTATGCCAAAGAAGCTGCACCGAATAAGAATTCGTAGCCATATTAGCTTGTTTTTTAGAGATCAAATAGAAATATACTATAGATACACGTCAACCTCGACGCAATCGCGGTTTGCTGCGCGTGCGCGTGTGCGCGTGAGTCCCGTGGATGGGGGACCCCGAAGCGATGCCGAACTGTCACAGTGTGGGTAGAAAAAAAACGAACGAAAAGAAAATTGCAAGCCAAAGTACGACTTTTGTGATGTATCACTATCCTAGAATAACAACCATGTTAAACCCAATAAGATTGACGTTAGCCCGTGCTCCATTAGCTAGGTGCTATGTCACTGTCACGAGAAAAGCAACTACTACGAAGCCATATAGTCGTGTCTACAAGAAAGCTAGTCCAGTGATGAAACCGAAAACAACAACCGCCACTTCACCAACGCTGGTAGAATCTGAAGAACCAGAGATTGGAGAAGAACTAACGGAAGAAGAGTTTGCAGAGCACGTTCCAGAACAAGAAACCCACGGCGGTTCCTTATTCCACGACTCCCCCTTAGAAGCCCCACCCCTCAACTCCACAGGCACCATCAACTGGTCAGATTCGTTTCACGGGCTCGGGTCGCAGCCGTTCTCGAAAGAGATTGTCTCCATCTTGTTAGCTCCCGTGGACGAGAAGGACATCGAGATCAAGCCAGACGGGTTGTTGTACCTTCCTGAGATCAAGTACCGTCGAATCTTGAACCAGGCGTTTAGGCCCGGCGGCTGGGGGTTGGCTCCCCGAACGGAGACGTTCATCACGCCTAAACAGATTAGCCGTGAGTATGGGTTGATATGTCATGGGAGGTTAGTGAGTATTGCACGTGGTGAGCAGGACTATTTTGGCGGTGAGGATAAGATCACGACGGCGTTGGAAGGGTGTAAGAGTAATGCGTTGATGAGGTGCTGTAAGGATTTGGGCATTGCTAGTGAGTTGTGGGACCCGTCGTTTATAAGAATATGGAGGAAGAAGTACTGTGAGGAGATATTCGTGGAGCATGTTACGAAGAAAACTAAGAAGAAGTTGTGGAAGTTGAAGTCTAATAAAGAGATTCCTGCTGGATTTAAAGCGCTCAAGTAAGTTGGAATTCTAATGTGGTTCTTGTATATAGACGTGTGTTGTAATACTATTAATGTATTCGTTTGGTTTGTTTTCTTGTGTATTCTGTTTTGGAATATTTATAAATAATGTACATATAATCCCGCCCGGTTTTCTCTATGGTTTGAAAATACCTCTACCGATACCCAATTCCTCAACAGTTTGGGTAACTGGTCTTCTTTGCCAGACGTCCCAGAACTGTTGTTTTGGTAATTTTTCATTCTCGTTGGCCAATTCATACTTAGCTTCCACTCTTGGAGAACTAGTAGATTGGGCCCAGTATGCTCTATCGAGGACAGTGGCGACAGCGACACCGAAAGCAGCGGAGATGACCTTGTGCTTGGCAGGGATGTTCTTGAATCCAGCACTCAACACGACTGTGTTTGCAGCAGTCAACCCCCAGAATATGTTCCAGCAGTCGTTTGTTTCTCTTATGTTAGCCACAGAGTCCTGCACACCTCTAGCGATACCAAAGAAGGCAATTACGGAGAGTGGCAATTGTAACTTGAATGTGGTTCTTTTCCAGAAGTATAACCAGGCGTAGGCTCCGACGGTGGAGTATAAACCGAATCTAACGATTTGGCCAACTTCCTTCTGGGTGTCAATTGGACTCCATTTGGGGTAGCCGATGCCTCGGGAGAAGTTGGCTAATGGGTTTGGGTATTTGAATCTGGAGTCTGGAAGCGGGACGACTTCTGCTACTTCGACTTGGTCTTGCATTATGTGGTAGAAAGTGGGTGTTGACAAGGAGAGGACTTAGCTCTTCAATCTATGGGATTTTTTTTTTTGCTTTGGTTCTGGTTTGATTGGTTTTCTCGCCCAATCAAAAAGTCGTGAAAAATAAGGCGCTCAAGTGATGTGAACACACAAATTCACACACTTCCTTATTAGGAATTCTAGAAAATGATAAAAATTTTCAGTTCACTTTACCATCAAGCAACCGAAAAATGGATTTGCCAAACTCGCTAACACGAACAGGTTCCTCCCACCCTATTCTCTCCCCCCCCCCCACAACATAGCCCACCCACATTCACGATGAACAAGGCATTAACCATAACTGCTGTTGCTGCAGCCGCTCTTGCAGGTTACGCTGTGTACTTTGACTACCAACGTAGACACTCCACGGACTTCAGAAAGTCGTTAAAGAAGAGAGATGTCAAGCAGAAGAAGTTGAAGGCTAAGCAAGAGGCTGAATCCAAGCAGAACAAATTAGAATCCGTCAAGAAGGCATTGTTAGAGGACTTGGAAGCCAACCCAATCCCAACTGACTTGTCCGAAAGAGAAGCATTCTTCATGGAACAAGTTGCTGTTGGTGAACAAAAGGCAAAGACTGACACTGTTGAAGCTGCTATATGCTTCTACAAGGCTTTGGCCGTCTACCCTAACCCAACTGACATCTTGGGCATCTACCAGAAGACCGTCCCTGAAGATGTCTACGAATTGGTCGTCATGATGATTGCTGTCTACCCTCCTGCTTCGGTGTCTAGTATCTTGAGCAAAGGTGCTCCAACTGTCAAAGACTTGAAACCAACTGAAGAAGACTTAGATTAAAAAAGAAACCGCACGAACAAAGTAATTAACGGAGAAAACATAAAAGAGTAATGAATGAGTGAAGAAGACCGCTTGATAGAAACTCGACTCTGTGCTTCCCCTTTTCTTTTTTTTGGACCCAAGCAATCGTTCCATTCTTTTTTTGAGTAATGTTTCGTCTCCATTCCCTTCCGCTTTATTTGTATATATTCATGTTTATAAGGTAGGTATCACCATTTAAAAAAACAGGTTGTAATAGATATCTCAATTTAGAATGGCCATTGCTATGTCATACTACGTCATTGTCGCCAGCAGCGTTCTGCGTGGGACTAATTTCCGATCTCGTCTCAGCTTCAGGACCCACCCACCGCGTGCTGAGCCAAGCCACAAACTTGTGGCCGGTATTGTTTTGTTGTGAAATTTTCTCTGCTCTCTTACATTAGGGTTACAAGAATCCCCCCTTTCCAGACAAACCTCGTGTTCAATTCACGTTTTTCCTTCAAGCACCAACAAAAACACCATGGCGTCTTACATTCGTTTACTCCTAGCAATAGGCATACTACTTCTTCACCACGTCTGGGCACTCAACTCGTCTGTGATCCAGACCAACTTGACCGACTTCCAATACAAAGGAGTGAGTATCGGCGGCTGGCTCGTGCTCGAGCCCTACATCACG
Source organism: Candida pseudoviswanathii (assembly GCA_030565125.1). Classification (NCBI taxonomy): domain Eukaryota; kingdom Fungi; phylum Ascomycota; class Pichiomycetes; order Serinales; family Debaryomycetaceae; genus Candida; species Candida pseudoviswanathii. The sequence continues at coordinate 13,422 of JAJMBE010000050.1, read as the reverse complement.
CCCACGTTATTCAACGCCACGCTCTTGTCCAACGAGACTGACGCCGACCTCCCCGTGGACGAGTACCACTACTGTGAGAAACTCGGCGAGGACGAAGCCACGCGCAGATTGACGGAGCACTGGGAGTCGATGTACAACGAGTCCGACTTTGCTGAGATTAGAAGCTATGGGTTGAATATGGTGAGGATCCCCGTGGGATACTGGTCGTTTGAGAAGATGGACGGGGATCCGTACGTGTCTGGCGCCCAAGACTACCTCGATAAGGCAATTGAATGGGCCAAGAATAACGACTTGAAGGTGTTGATTGACTTGCACGGGGTTCCAAACACCCAGAACGGGTTTGATAACTCGGGGTTGAGGAATCTTGGGTATCCTGGATGGCAGAACAAGACGGAGTATATTGATCATACGTATAAGGTGTTGCAACAGATTTACGAGAAGTACGGTACTGGTACGTACGCTACGGACTACAATGACACTATTATTGGCATTGAGGTGGTTAACGAGCCATTCAACCCGGACTTGGACAAGCTTAAGGACTTCTATATTGAGTCATATAATGACGCCAGGGACATTCAGATCGTCAACAACACGATTTTCTTCCAGGAGGCGTTCCAGCCAATTGGATACTGGGATGATTTCATCGCGGACGGAGAGCTTAACATTACGTCCACTGCCAACGGTACCAACAGAACAGTCACGAAGACCGCCGACTTCCAGAACATCATCATCGACCACCACCACTATGAAGTCTTCTCCGAGTCCCAGATCGCGCTGAATGTGTCTACCCATTTAGACAACATCAGGAACTACGCGTCATCCATCGGCAACTCCTCCACAAGGTCCATCATCGGGGAGTGGTCCGCGGCGTTGACTGACTGTGCGCACTGGTTGAATGGGGTCGGATTGGGCTCACGTTATGAAGGCACGGCGCCATACACCAACGATAGAGTAGGCAGCTGTGATGAGTTCACGAGAAGCGTGGGTGACTGGACTAAGCAACAGAAGAAGGACTATAGACGGTTCGTCGAGATGCAGTTGTACCAGTACAGTACGAACTCGCAAGGGTGGATCTTCTGGTGTTGGAAGACTGAGAATGCTACGGAGTGGGATTTCAGGGCATTGGTGAAGAACGATATCATTCCGCAACCGTTGGATAACTACAAGTATGTCAAGAATGGGGTTGACACAAGTGGGTCCACTAGAGCTGGCGTTGCTTGGAGTTTGGTGGTTGTCCAAGCATTAGCCTTCTTCTTTATTTAATAGACACTGAGAGATTATATAGACACATACAGTTTCAATACATAGAAAGAAAATTAACATACATTTGTTTTCTTTTTTTGAAGAGATATCTATATAGTAACCAATTATACAACGTCAGTTTCTTTTCTTTTATGTCTATGCCTTTGGTTTTTTCAACTTGTTGTAATAGATATCCAATATGCCTTCACATTCTGTTGGGTTATGACAATCGTCCCATTGAGCAAGTAAATCGCCATCCTCGTAAACCATAGTCTTGCCCACATCCTTGAATGCATGGCTGGCACCTATAGTCTTTGTAGGAACAATCGTTGTCTTGCTCAATATGAATGGGTGCCATTGTAAAATGTGCGTCAAGGCCGAGTCGGGCCCATAGGGGAAGTTTGGATACTGCAAGTAAAGATCATCGCCCCATATATCCATCATTGACTTCCCGATGCAATCGTTCTTGACTAAGAATGAACTCGTCTCGATTTTTTGGTTGGATTGAACAAAGATGAATCGGACTGATTCGGCTTTAGCGTTCTTGTATGTTTTAATGAGTCCATTTGGTGGGATCAAAGATTGGTCTTTCAACATGACGGAGTTCAACGCACTTGGTTCCAACATGTAGTCTTCGAGGTTGGTATTCATGTTCATGATCAAAGCATCTTGATCCAAGTACCAGAACCACTTGGCGTTAGGGAATGCAAACATGGCTGCTTTCATACAGAAAACTCTAACCCATTTGGACTTTTCCTTGTCTCTCAATGCATCAAACTCGTTAAAATAAGGCAAGAACTCCTGGTACCATCTGACATAGACGCCGTAGTTTTGCAAGTGTGCATAATCAACCCTATTCTGCACAATCTTTGTCAATGCATCCAATGAATACTTGTCAAAGTCAACGGCGGTGACAATGACCAATTCCGGGCTGTTTGAAGTCGATGAAGAACCATACACAATCTTATCCTGATTCTTGAAGAAATTCTTAGCCCAGTCCAAGCCCAGTTTCTTGTTCTCTTCATCTTCCTTCTGCTTCTGCACGGCAGCGTCTGCATCATCGAACTCATTCAACGACCTTATTCTGGTCCTATCCCTGTCATGATGCTCTGTAAATAGCTTCCTGGATGTCAATTGTTTCAACAACGGAGCATGTTCGATCGGCGGGTAGATATATTTTGATGCCGTTTCTATCGTGTGTCTGCTCGTCAAAGGGTGGCTCTTCGGGTAGTTCCCGCTCGACGTGGATGTGAAGAATAGGTAGTTGATGAATGAAAGCGGATTAAAGAAGAACCATATGAACAACAATGCCACTATTATGACGGGTAATCTTGTTTTCCGATTGATGCGCTGGAAAGTGGCAGGTAGTGGTAAGAATGACGTATTGGATTTGTCGTATTTTGGCTTGAATGTGCCTGAGCCACTGCCTGTACTGAACATGGTTTGACTAGGGGGGTTGGTACCGAGGGATAGTTGCTAATCGGACTAGTTCCTAAAGATAAGCAAAATTCAAAAAAAAAAAATATACGACAGATGTGTTAGGTGGTAGAAAATTTTTTTAGATGTTGTTTATAGGAAAGAGAGAAAAAAGAACGCATTGAAATTTTGTTGATTTCGTTCCATTGATTGTTGTTGTTGTTGTTGTTGTTGTCGTGTTGATGATTTGCACGCACTACGCACAACAGAAAATTTTTCCTCCCATTCTGCGTCGAGAACAAACCACAAAGCGTCGCGGTGCCTACCACCACCCCATCGCACTACCACACTGGAAACCTCGCGCTGCAAGATTACACCCACCCTCATCCCATTACGACCCGGTATCTGAAGCCGTATAACGCACGCGCACGACCCGATGTTTACCTTCCTCTATTTTTACACTACCATACAAACGTGACAAAACCCTCTACAAATAACAAGTAAAACAAATATCACAGAATGACTTAAATATACTACATAATAGATGAAACTTGTATGTACGCTGTAACAATCACAACCCACTCTCGCCTCATTCACAACGGTTCTCAGGACCCTGTTCAAGAGCTTCTACCTCCAGAGCTTCCTGCACCACCTGCACCACCTGCAGCAGCAGCAGCGGCAGCAGCGGCAGTTTCTTTGTTAATTCTATCCTCAATCACTTGCAACGCAACCTGTCTTCTTCTCTCCGCGACCGAATTAGCCACATTCTTATGGTTCTGGTTCACCTGCTCCTGTCTCTTCTGTGCCCTCAAATTACTCTGCTCCACGGACTCGTCATTGAACGGAGTCACGATCCCCAACAACACGCTGATCTCGTACACCTGGTTGAACACAGGCGTCAAGACCGGTTTCGTGACCGTGGGGAAAAACTCAATCAACTGGAACGTGTCGGAGGCGTCCCCGGTGATCACGGACGCACTGGCGACGTCGTTCGTCGAGAGCGGCAAGTTGGGCTCGGTGCTCAACGACTGGAAGAACCGCAAGTACACGAACGACACAAAGAAACTGACCACGGAGGGAACCGCAGGGTACATTGACCTGGACACCACGAGCGACCACACGGAGAACGTGACAAGGAGCGCAAATGGAACATGTTTGACTCTGAAGTTGACCAATCCCTGGAACAACACGATGTTGTGCTCCGGGATCAACTGCTTAAACACCACGAGGAACGCAAAGTAGTACGAGATCCCTCCGCCGAGTGGCGTGTCCATGTTCCGGCCATCCTCCCTGATGATGTTCGAGATGATCGCAAGCACAACCGTGACCAAGTTGGTGATTGTCCCGACAATGACAATGAACTTGAGGACCTCGAGGTACCCCCAGAATCGCTCGGTGAACTTGGTGCCCACGTAGAGGATGCCAAAGGACAAGAGGAACGTGAGGATGCTGATCTCGGCAAAGATGGCCAGGACTAACACCCAGGGGTTGAAGATGGTTGAGCGCGGGATCAATTGGAGGAAAGGAACCTTGATGTCACGGAATATGACGGGGTCTTGGGGCTTGGCCCAAACTAGGTCCCGGTATTGTTGGTATTTGAGAACGAATAATAGCCCCGATATGCTGACCAAGAGACCTAGCAATATCTTGGATGATTTGGGAACTTTGTGACCTCGTAATAAACTCATTGTACGGTTTGAAGATGTTTGTGTTTTAGCAATTGGACCACAACTAAGAAAAGCTTGTCGTTGTTGTTGGCAAACTAGGGGCACTTCAAGTGTTAGGTGTTTTTTTTTTCGTCTGTCGCTGTTGTTTGAATGGAATCTGAAACAAACAAATCTCTCTTTCTCTCTCGCTGCCCCCTATCTCGCCAGCTCTGCCGCCTGACGCAGCCTGAGCCGATACAACCATGCCAAAGCAGTATAAAACGAATAGAAACTTGTATATGTATAAGTATATAAAAAAGACAGTTTAAACAGTATATAAAAATCTGAAGTAGTATATAATAATAATAATAATAAAAAGTATAATAATGATAATCAATAAAAAAAAGCTAATATAAAGTTACACTTTGAAACAACCCCCTTAAAAATATATTTTTCATGAATGAATGAATGAATGAATGAGTAAATGAATTGGATGGATAAAACAATACAAAAATAAGAACCAGATTGAATTAATAATGGTAAAGAAAGGAAAAGAACAGGACGTACTTTTCTATCAAGCTCCTCCGAATGGCGGGAAAAGCTCCTCTCTAAAATGGATTTGTCGAGTATCCTCTGGTGGAACCAGTGGCACGGGTAGTCAAGAAACTCCATGTGTATGATTTTGGTTCGTTGTCACCAGTATCGTTGTTGGACACGTTTCTTGGTTGGAACAAACCGTTGGCGATGGATCCAGCGCCACCAATGTTGGCAAATTGATCAACGGCAATTTGACCAGAGGCAGCTGCTGGAGCAGCGATAATAACGACAAGCATAATCAAGACGGCGAAATACAACACGCAGTACTTTCTCACCATTCTCTTTCTCAATCTGGCTTGTTTCAAGGAATAGATTGGTGGTCTGATCAATCTGGATGGCTTCAACCAGAACAACATCATCGAGTGCCATCTGTCAATCAATGGAACAAACAAGATTGGCAATTGACAGAACAAGATAATGTGGGCCAACATAAAGTCACCAGCAAACTCAGACATTTCAATGGTCTTGGCAACAAATTCACGAGATGGTTGCGTAAAGGCCATCCAGCCCATACCAGTGTTGTACCACTTACCGGTCCAGAAGGCGGTGTTAGCCTTGTCATTCTTGAACTCTCTAGTCAAGAAGCACAAGGTCAAGAACTTGAACAACAATCTTTGCACGTAAACCATGGTGGCTAAACCTAACAACATTCTAGCAAAGTTGAAACCTTCGGTAACCCACATGACAATGAAAAAGACAATGTGCACAATGACGGCAACACCATGGGCAATACCAGCAATGACGGCACCAGTCTTCTTACAACACAATCCCAACATTGGACCGGCACAACAAGCCATACCGACACAGACAGCCAAACAACCACAGTCAATGACAACTGGGGCCAAGGCGCAGATGATAAGTCTCAAAGTAGAGTTGACTTCTTGTGGGTCAGTGGATCCATTGATTGGGTAACTGTACTGGGTGACACCGGTTTGGGCATTGATAAAAGTGTAGGCAACGTAAAGACCAGCAGTGTAAATCAAGGTTGGCAAGAAATCGGCAAAGAAAACATTGGATCTGTGGGCTCTGGAAGCGTCACCGGCAGCTTTTTCGGAAACGTCACCAGTCAACTTACGCTTGAAACCAGTGATACGAGATCTAGAAAGTCTGACATAACCAATCCAGGAGTTTCTGTGCCACTTGGTGTTACCTCTGGACAACCATCTGATGAAGTCTCTGTAGTCAATAAAGAAGTCTTCCCAAGCAAATTGATGTGGGTTGAAGATGAATGGGGAGAACATCAAAGAAGACAACGAGGCCCAGAACCATAACAATGGAGCTTGCCAGTGGGCAACGGTACCAAACAACAAGATCAACATCAATCTTGCACCCATGTAAATAGATGAGTCAGCAAAACGCGAGTACAAGATGGAGAATGGGATTCTGGAAGTAGCAAAACCTCTACCGGTGGAAATATATCTAGCACCACCAACAGTCAAATCGGTGAAAACAGATGAAGAATAGATTTGGGCAACGAAAACTTCAAACATTGGGGACAATGAGATGAAATGTCTAACAAATCTTTGGAATGCCTTCCAAACACCTCTTTCAATCAATTCTTGGACAACCAATGGGATGAAGGAAATGAAGAAAACAATAAAGATAGACAAAGTATAACGTCTAATCCAATCAACGGCTGGGGAAAGATTGTAACAACCGAATGGGTACAAGACATCAGTAATTGGGACATCCTTGTTGTAGGAACACATGATAGATTCGTGGGCCAAGGAGTTCAAGTTAGCCAAGACCAAGATGAAAACTTGCAAAGACAATTGAATGAACAAGTTATTGATATGGAAACCTGGATGACCATAGTAGAAAGACAAGAATCTGTCCAATGGAAGTTGAGTACCCAAGTAGAAGTATTCTCTGGACAACATTTGTTCACCCATACCAGCACCAATCTTGGTTGTGAAATTCAAAATCGAACCAAAACCCAAATCTCTACCTTTACCACATTGGTAGTATTCACAATGCTTGATCTTACCACCTCTCATCATGGCGTTCATACCGGCGTAGATATCTTCGTTCAAGTGCAAACCTTTTTGGGCTTTAGAAACACCACCTCTGGTCAACATGAATGTAGCATTCAAGAAATCCGGGTGACCATAATGCAATTTACCGCCAATCTGGGCCAAGGTCCTGGCAAACAAAGTACCGAAAGTTTGTTCCTTACCGGCAGCAACATCACCCAAAACACCAGAGTTTTCGGAAAAGATATATTCTCTGGCACCCAAGAAGGCAACTGGGTCCTTCTTGGTGTTCTGGTCGTCAGTCTTCATGGTTGGGGCATATGGGTTAACGTGTTCAACATTCAATTCTTCGAATTCGGCCAAAACAGACCTGATCTTCAAACATTCCTCCAAGTAGTTGTCTTGATTGGCATCGATCAATTGGATGTATTCACCTCTGTGGAAAATGACAGCGTGGTTCTGGTTATCAGACTTACCATCACCCAAAATTGGGTTACCAGACAATTGCACTCTGAATTTAGGACGACGTCTACCATTTTCTAACATCTCACAGTGACCGTCAATCAAGGAAGAGTAGACTCTTGGTTCTTCGTCTTCGTTCAAAGCTGGTTCTTCATCTAAGTAAGCAATCTGCAAGTCTGGGTAGGCACGCAACAAGAATTCGGCATTTTCCATTTCGTCATCCTTGAACTTGGACAATCTTTGCATAGAAACCAAGAATCTGAATTTTCTTCTGGCCATTCTTTCCAAAGCCAATTCTAAACCTTCTGGATCACCACCAAAGTATTGAACCAATTCTGGGTTTTCAACTCTGTACAACAACTTAATGGCTCTGGCATAGTTCATGAAACCGGAAACAGTTCTGTACAAGGTTTGCGATCTCAAGGAAGCCCAAATTCTGGTTCTCAAGGTGTATTCAGGAGCAGCGGATTTGAAACCAATACAGTAGAATGGCAAGTCATCAATCTTGGACTTCAATCCATCTTCAGACAACTTTTCAGAGTCGTCACCGTTTTCGTAGGCAGCGGTTTCTTCAGCCAAGATCTTGGTGTCCTTGACAAAACAGTCCCATTCGACTGGGTGCAACTGCTTCAAGTATTCCAACAAGGTAACTCTGGAGAATTGGTCATCTTCTCTGATAATCTCTCTCAAGGATAACAAAATCTTTTCAGAGTAGTGAGGAGTGAAGACAGTGAAGGTTGGCATGTTGTCGACTGGCAATGGCTCTGGCATTGGGGTAGCCAAAGATTGGGCAAAGAAGGAGATTCTTCTTTCGGCTTCGGAGTTTCTTGGGAAGAATTCTGTTTCAAAGTTGTTGTCGTCTTGCGAAACAAAGAAGGTTGGGGCCCTCAAAGTTCTCTTACCTTCAATTTCAGATGGAACTTGGTGGTACAACAATTTCTGCACGTGGTCGATAGCCAACAAGTGTTCTCTGTACATGGAAATGACAATGGCGTTCCAGATTTGGGAGATCAAAACCTTTGGTTTGTACTTGATTTCCATTTCGGTAGTAGCCAAGATCTTGGAGTAGATTCTCTTTGGCAATCTGGTGAAGATGTTTCTCCATGGAGTCAAGATGGAAATACCCAAGTAGAAGGAACGACCAATGGAGAAGATACAGTTACAGATAATGTACCACATGTAAGTATCCAAGAAGAACAATAACAAGTCAACGAGGTACATCAAACCCAAGACAATCTTTGCTTGGTTTCTGCAAACAACGTCACCGTACCAGACTTCACCGACACATCTCATGGTCATGGTTGACAAGTTTCTAATTGGGTCTCTCAAAGACAAGGTCAAGAAGAAATAAGATTCAACCAACTTGGCAAGGAAAACAAGGAACCACAACAAGTATGACATCCACATATCCAAGCCCTTCAATCTAATAAAGTTGGCAGTGAAAGTCTGGGATGAAATGTACTTTCTCGATCTCTTGTTCAAGTATGGAGTGAACAAACCACCCAATGGCATCACGGCAAAGAAAACCAAGGTGGCAACGGCAATGAAGAAACCGACAACAGAAACAGCGTATGCAGACTTGGAGTACAAGACCAATTTAGTAACGTTAAAGGCGTAAACTGGTGGGGCCAAGTTGACAATGAAGATTAAAATCAAAAACATCAAACGACGAGTCAAATGTTGAGCACCAGCCCATTCTCTTGGGACAAACATCCACTCGAAAATGGTAGCCAAAATTTGAACAAGACTTGCGAAAACACCACCAATGGCACATGCAGCCCATCTAGAAGAAGCAAGTGGTTGTGGGTTTCTAGTTTGGACATAGTGTTTAGTATACAAGGTTGGGGAGTTGTAGGCAGTGTACATCCAGTAGATGGTTCCGTGGATAATCCAGATTCTATTAAAGTTGGTGATGAAATGCAACCAGGTTCTGATTTCCTTATAGGTCTTGAAAAAGACATTCTTCCATTCAACCTCACCCAATCTCAAGAAACGTTCCTCTTGGGCAATGTCGACCAATCTGGTGCCGTCTTCAAACATGATTCTCGAAATACCTTCTGGGTACCAGAACAATTGATTGACATCATCGTAACCAATGACCTTGTTGTGGTCCTTTTCACGCTTGACGAACCTGCCATCGTAGATCTCATAGACTTGCGATCTGATGAATCTGTACAATGGGGTAATGACACGGTTCAAGTAGTCACCTTCTGGAACTGGTTCTTGTCTCTGTTGGCACAATGGGGATTGCAAATAGTCCATGGCGGTCTTGAAAATGTAACACAAACATTCTGGAGTGAAACGCACTTGGTTGGCTTCACCCCACAACAACAAGTAAAGGGCGATGTCTCTGACTCTTTCCTCTGGGGTCAAAGAGTTCATCTTGGCTTTCCATCTGATTTCAGCGGCTTCCAACGAGTAGTCACCTTCCAATTCGTTGGCAAGGGCATCGGCGTCTTCACCGTGTTCTTCGGCAGCCTTTCTGGCCTTCTTGGACTTCTTGGATGCCTTTCTAGCTTTTCTACCAATCTTACCCAAGGTCATGTTGGCGAAACCCAAGGAGTCGTCCAAATCTTGCTGCGAAGCAAAGTACCATTTTCTGTAGTTGGCATTGTCTCCACCAATGTAGTCGGCGTGCAAACTCAATAAAGCTTGGGCTGGGGACATACGGGAAGATCTGGAGTCCAACAAGGTCATAAAGTAATCAAACATGTTTCTCATGGAATCTCTTTGGAAACCAAACTTGTTGGTCAAGTCAATAAAGATATCTTCAATGTGTTCCACCTTGATTGGAGCTTGTGGGTCGGCAGACCATGCTGGGTAAGGCAAGTTTGACGACATGTTGAATTGGGTTGGGTCGTAGCCTTGGCCCTGGCCACCGTAGATTGGGGTCGATGCGCCCGAAGATCTTGGATCGCCACCATAGCTCATCTGGGATGGAGTGTATTGGGTACCGTACTGGTCGTAGCCTGGAGTACCTGGGGTTTGTCCACCGTAGCTGAAATCAGAGAATGCCTCTGGATCAGCATTATAGCCCTGGGCGTTCATTGGTTGGCCGCCGTAGTTGGCCTGGTCCTGGTAGCCGTCCATGTCGTATGGCTGTTGGTTGTACTGGACATTTGGGTCGTAATAGTCCTGGTGGTGTTGAGGCTGGCCCATGTTGTCGTACTGCTGGTGTTGCTGTGGTTGGCCCATGTCGTCGTACTGTTGTTGGTAGTAGCCGTCACCTTGTTGGGGTGGGACACCGCCTTGTTGGTTAGGGTCGTAATAATGATTGTTATTGTTATCGTTATACGACATCTAATGGGAGGGGGGTTAGTATTATGGAAGAGGGTGGTCTATTATTGAAGTGAGTTTGTCTGGGTTGTCAGAGTGGTTGTTTTGTTTTTTTGTTGACAATGAAACAATAGAAAATTTTTCCAAGGTGTAAGAATGTGGTTAATGTTGTTTAATGTATGTTGTGCTTGTGCTTGTGCTTGTGCTTGTGCTTGTGTGTGTGTACGTGTGTGTGTACGTGTGTGTCTCGAAAACGGGTGAAAAAAAAGGAAGAAAAAGAAAGGGCAGAGTATGTGTGGGAATGGGAGTCGAGGTGAAAGTGAAACTTGTGGAAGAATGTATGGGAATGTTTAAAATTGTTGCTTTGTTCTTTTGGCTTTCTCTTTGTTTGCGTTTGACGGAGCACTGCAAAAACCTTCTGTCCTAATAGGGTCGTCAAATGGGTAGGAGGGACTTGTCCAGAGTGGGGCTGTGATCTGGTGGAATCGGGTGGTCCTGGATGTTTGTGCTGCCCTTCGTAGTTTCACAGCACACGAAAAAAAAAAACGTGAAGCTATTTTTGGGGATACTCGAAGATTGTAGTGGCGTAGTGCAAAATGTGTGTCAGATCAAGCCCACGATAATTGTATCAGATGTGTGATCAGCAAGGGTAGCCTCCAAAATAACAATGCAACCGGGGCTGACAGACTGTTGATGTTTTTGAGTGATTGGGTGTGGGTTCTTGTAGTTCTTGTCAAATAAAGTAAAAATCAAACAACGCTAATCAGGTTATCAATCACCCAAATCTGGCAATGTAGCAAAAATAAAAATTGCTTTTTTCTCTCCTTCTCTGCTTCCCTTTGGCTGGTCGTGCGCCATTGTCAATTTCCACACTACGCACGCCCGAGGACTCTCTTTTTTTCTTTTACTAATTTTAGAACGCAACAAGGAAAAACCGGTTGCACTTGATTCGATTAGGGAGTAGTGTTGGGTGGCAGTAGTAAAACGTTTGTTGGTACTGAAACAAATCACCGGGATGGGATGGCAAGTAGATGGGTTAAATCCAATGGTAACCATATCACTCTCGCACACACGCTCTCTCTGGCTTGACACACATTCACTCACACACGTCCGCAGCAGATGTGCTGCTTTTTTTTTCTTCAGGTCTGTCGATTCCAGGGCTAGCCCTTGATTCCAATACATCGCAGGTTTTTTTCGTTCCTCGAGGGGCTTCACAGAAGAAATCCCAAAATCAAACAAATCAAGATCCAATGGAAACACAACAACGCAATGGGTGGATACATGGGGAATTGGGTAGTAGCTGGTTGTCTCTCACTCTCTGACTCACTCTTGATATGGATCACCCTTTTTTTCCTTGGGAAATAACAAACTCACTTGGGGGGTTGGAAAATACATACCTTTCAGATCTCTTTCTTCTCTTTTAGTTAAAACTAAGCGAATGACGTTCTAGTGTAAAAGGGGGAAGAATGGATAGGTGTTGGTGATGTTGATGAATAACGATTCCGTAGTAGTAAATCAAAAAGAAGAACAAGAAGAAAGAAAGAAAGAAAAGGAAAAGGAGAAAAAAAATAGAATCTTGATTAAATCCACCAGAGTAGTTTTGGAAAATTATTTATTATATAAAAGAGGAACACAAGCAGAAGCAACGGGTGGAATTCGAGCTCAGAGACACGAACTTTTTCCCTTCTCTAAAAAAAGAAGTGGGTTCTCGCACTACCCAAAACACAATAAGACACAATAAGACGCAATGCACCACCAAATCTCTCTCCTTCATAAGCAAAAAAGAAATTCATGAAATTGATTTTGTTACTGCAAGGATAGGAGAACAGGTACATTTTTTTCACTCACTTAGTCTATGCTGCATGGTTCGCTCCTTCCCACCTGGTGCAAGAACAATCCACAATCAGAAGCAAATTCATTCGTCCACTATCTCCCACCTCACACTCCTCCCACTACGCCTCCTTACAAAAACCGCTCATATGCAGGAAATGTGCAGAACAAAAAAAATTCTTTCGCGACCGTGTTTCTGATAATCCTAACCATAAACCTAGCGAGTTCTACCTTTAGAACCCATCAGACGAAACCATGTACATAATTAGTAATACTGTGACAAGTATTGTCTTTGGTTAGCCCAGACAGTAGGCATACATGTAAACCCTACTGCGACCTATTCATACGAGCACCACCAGTTATTATAACAGCTCTCCGCCTCCCCCCCCCTCCAACTCACAAAACCCTATTTATACAGAAGAAGGAAAAAATTCTTATCGACCTTCTCTCGGTATCCTGCTTTTCAGTCCCTCGACATACTGCCTGATTCCTTCCGTCGTCTAATGTGATCTCCATCAGCGCTGCGAGAATTTACCGCCGGTCCCTTAGAGGCGCGGATTACACGTGAGAGCGTCAACATTGGCCGTGTGTTTCTCGAGTAAAGTAAACAAACCCACCACTTGTTCCCTACCTTACAACCTAGCCAAACGCAATACGCGTACAAAGTCAAATTGGAACAAAACAGGGTAAAAAAAAAAATTTCCCTCCTTCCTGCACTTCGAGAATCCAAATGCTTCGTTTACTGCTTGGAAGGATCGCTCGGGTGTATAAATTATTTTCTTCTTCCCGCCCTCCAAACACACACACACAACCATAGATAAGATAAAGCCGGAAGAATAGGGTGGGTTTTCCTGTTGAGCAGCAGCACCTGGAAGATAATATTGGCCCTGAGCATTGCATCTTGCAGGTCCTTGCTTGCTCTTAATGAGAGCAAAGTTGCTATTAATAAACCTGCCCGATATAAAAAAGAAACGACCCCC
>JAJMBE010000049.1:0-84961 GCA_030565125.1 Candida pseudoviswanathii | reverse complement strand
CAGCTACTTGCCCGCCCCCCCCCCTCCAATGACATCGATTGAAGTTAAAGCCCGTTCAAGGACCATCAAGTCGTACTCGTCCAACGAATTGACCCCGGACTCGTCTGTCCAGGAATTGATCAATGAATTGAGCTCCGACAACAAGATCTCGGAGCATAGACTTAGATTAACCAAATTAGAAAACGGCAAACAGGTTGCCTTGATCACCCACAAGACGTTTGTCGAGAACGGCATCCCTGAATCCGCCACCAAGATTGAGTTGTTTGTCAAGGACTTGGGTCCGCAAATCTCATGGAGAACTGTCTTCTTGGTTGAATACTTTGGGCCGTTCCTTTTCCACCCGTTGTTTTACTACGTCCAGTCCCTTTATGGTGTCCCAAGTTTTCCCCACACAGATACCCAGAAATTGGCCTTTGCGATGGTTCTTTTGCACTTTTTGAAACGTGAGCTCGAGACTGTCTTTGTGCATAAGTTCTCCAATGCCACTATGCCAGCATTCAACATCTTCAAGAACTCCACCCACTACTGGATCTTGTCTGGGTTCAACTTGGCCTATTTTGTTTATGGACCCGCTGGCAGACTGGGTATTTTGAAGTACGTTTTCCATGTCAATGAATTGCCAACTGGTGTCAATAACGCCCTCTTTGCGTTGTGGGCTTTTGCTGAATTGTCCAACTTGGCCACCCACCTCAACTTGAGTAGCTTGAGAGACAAGGACACCAAGAAGTACGTCATCCCATTTGGGTACGGTTTTGACTTGGTTTCTTGTCCAAATTACTTCTTTGAGTCCTTGTCGTGGTTCGCCTATGCGTTGTTGGTTGGCAATTGGTCAGCCTGGATCTTTTTGTTTGTCAGTACCGGTCAAATGTGGCTCTGGGCCGTTAAGAAACACAAGAGATACTTGAAAACCTTTGGCGATGACTACAAAAAGTTGAAAAGAAAGATATTCGTTCCATTTGTTATTTAAGCTTACGTCTTTGGTTTAGGATCCTCTGGGTTGAACTTGATCGAGATGCTATTAACACAGTGTCTTTCGTCAGTGGGTGTTTGGTAACCCTCGCCCTTGAATATATGACCCAAGTGTCCATCACACGTAGCACACCTCATTTCCTCTCTAACCATTCCATGCGACTCATCTCTATACACCTTGATCGCACCAGGCAAGGCCTCATAAAAAGCCGGCCATCCACAATGTGCCTTGAACTTGGTGTTTGCCTTGTACAATGGCGCATGGCACCCAGCACACTCATAGTATCCCACGTCAGAAGCTGGGGTATCGGTGTACTCGCCCACGTAGGGGGCCTCGGTGCCGCCTTGGCGCAAGACGCGGAACTGCGCAGGCGTCAAGACTGCTTTCCATTCGGACTCGGACTTCGACATGGCTCTCTGGATTGTTCGTGTTGGGCTGAATCTGATAAACGGTTGCTTGATCAATACTGATCTGAACATGCTCTGAAAAGAAAGAGGCAAAAGGGAAGGGAAAGAAAGAGAGAGAAGGAAAAAAAAGACGCAAAAAGCAAGCTGTGGATCCTTGAAATTTCGGGCTGTCTTTATATACACTGCATAGTCGCTGTTGATCGTCTCCGCTTTGTACGTAGCTGCACCCATGGGAAAGCGGGTAGTTTCTCCATGGCAAGTTCATCCGCTCGGCTTATCTTCGTACGCACCACGTTTAATGATCTTTACTTCTCATGGTGGCA
Source organism: Candida pseudoviswanathii (assembly GCA_030565125.1). Classification (NCBI taxonomy): domain Eukaryota; kingdom Fungi; phylum Ascomycota; class Pichiomycetes; order Serinales; family Debaryomycetaceae; genus Candida; species Candida pseudoviswanathii. Next base: position 83,261 of record JAJMBE010000049.1, on the reverse strand, counting down.
AACAAGAGAACATTCCATGTATGACAAATCCTCTTCTGTTTTTTTGTATTCAGATGCTATAAATTAAGTCATGACGTAATACAAGTCTATCGTAAGAAATATGAGTAATTACCCTTGAGTTCTCTTCCTTTATCGTTAGCTTTGGTTTTCAAGTCCCAGGAGATCTCAATATCGAGCTCCCTAGGGTTGATCTTGCTTGGGACAGCAGTGATCTCACCGCGTATAGTGTCACCCTTGTGAAGGTCCAAGACCTGGTCCATGTAAAACACAGTCTGTTTCCAATGAGTGTATTGATGCATTGGGCCGGTTGGCAACGTGACCCTTTCCTTGCCGGGGAAAATGGCGTCCCAGTAGACAATGAAAGCATGACAGAGGTCGTTGTCGATGGCTTCCAATTGGAAGGGTCTCTTGAATGACAACTGCTCCTTGGTGACGGTATTTATATCAAACTCAAAGAATCTGTTACCCTTGGTGATCAATGACTGGTTGTTGACAGTATCGACTAACGGCTCCTCCATGGCGGTCTTGATAAACGGAGAGTAATCAAACCCGTAGACGTCTTCCCAGTAATGTATCTTCTCCTCTTTGTATTGACCATCCTCGATACCAGCAATGTACATCTGACACTTGTCCGGGAAGATCAACCCACCTTCAACAAGGTATCTGTCTCTGGCGTACAACACGGTATCCAACATGGACTCGTACAACAAAAAGTACCCCATCCATTCTGAAATGATAATGTCGACCTTGTCAACAGGCAAAGTGATGTCTTCCAACTTGCCCTGCAACAAAGTGATCTTGTCCTCGAACCCATTCAACGAGATGATCTCCTTAGCCTTGTCAATGATCGACGACATGTCCACGGAGTACACGTGCTTGGCGCCTGCCTTGGCAGCAAACATCGATAAAATCCCAGTGCCACACCCCACATCAAGCACGATCTTGTCTTTGAATAATGCCTTGTTACGGTACATCGCGTTACGGTAGCTCAAGGTACGGGCCGTGTCCTTCAACATCTCCTCATGAATGCAGAAATGGTCATAGGAGGAAAAATAATGCTGCTCGAAGGCATTCAACTTGGATTTATCAGTGGCTGACTCAGACATGGTTTATGGTGGTTGTTGATAATTGGAGACTTGTTGGTGCTTGAGATGATTATAATTTTGTGACAACGTTGGAATTTTTTCCTCTACGCATGGCGGACAGACCGTCCCACACGCCTGCTGCTCTTCGAGATGCGGGAAAATTTTTCGCAGGAGTCGCAACGCGATGGGTCGACAGATTTGTGGCCGAGCCAGCACGCCAGGGAAGCAAAAAAAAAGAAAGAAATGGCGCCGTATCGCTGAAGTGATGAGACAAAAAAACAAATGGACGAGATAAGAGTCGAACTCATGACCTTTCCCATGCTAAGGGAACGCGCTACCAACTACGCCACACGCCCTGTTTGTTGAATTGTTAAAATCACGGGTTTTCCAGCTGAAGTACTTCTAGAAACAAATTTGATTGGAAAATGAAGGTTGTTGGGCGTTGGCTGCATAGTATATCGTCTAGAAATATCTTCCTTGTATAGGCCAAGTCTAATATTGAATGTATCGATCGCTGTTTACCTGTTTTAGTGTGTTTTCATGATTTTGGATATTGTCTAAATTTTGCTGAAATATCAGAGTAAATCTTGTGAATATGAGTTATGAGTGGTAGAACACGAGAATACTACAACCCTTCGACATCAAAAGTGAACCTTAAAACAAGGTCTGAGGACTTTTTTCTTCACCGTTGGCTTTCTTCGAATCCCTTCCTCTACAGAATCCTTCTTAAATAACGAATGTATACTTTTTTGTTTGGGACTCAAACTATAAATAATCCGTGGCTAATCCTACCCACACCCAACTTACTTAGTTCTAATGTGCTTCAAAGGACCAGCAGAGTGGTAGAAGTTAGCAGAGTACTCCTTCTTTCTGAAATGTCTCTTCTTTGGTTCCTGGACATAGTGATCCCATCCCTGGTTCTCAGCAAACTTAATAGCAGCTTCCTTAGTGTCGAATTTCATTATAGTACCTTGCATGTAATCGGCAGAACCCTGGTACCCCATCAAATCGTTCTCCCATCTGTTGCCTTTACCCAAGACGTCCCAGTCCAACTTCCAGTGGGATCCGTTGTGGTGACCGGATTGGGTAGCTGGTTTGGCTTCTTGGTAGATTCTGACGACTCTGCTGGTTACAAGCTCTCTTGGGGCTCCAGAAACTATTTCTTTACCACTCGAGTCAACGGCGGTGGTGAGCTCAGACTCTCTGAGTATGGAGGCGGTGGTGAATGTACGGAAGGAGGCTCTTGGCAAAGCTCTTATTGTGCTTCTGGATAACATTGTGTATATGTGTGATATGTGTAGATAGGGGGTGGGTGAATATGTATAAATAAGGGCACTGTCTGTGAATTGTTAACCTTCGCAGTTGAAAATGTAAGATAATTTTTCCTTCGTCTGGTTGGCCAGAACCAAAAGAAAATTAAACCGAAGAGAGAGAACCACTCACTGAGCTCAAGAGAGTCGTGCAGCACGCGACAAGAATAAGAATACGCACATTTTCCAGAAGAGAAGATCGTCTCAATATTTTCACCACAACACCACGCCTTCTACAAATCTCCACCACGCCCCATGTCCACATTCCAAGCAAAAAAAGCCCTCGAAGATATACTATCCAACTACTCGGGAGAATACTCGAGTAAATTGTTGGACTACACACAATCATTATACCAGTTGAGTCTAAGGAAACAGTCCGTCTTACCCAACAAATCTGAGATTGCAAGGTTCCATCTATGTGCATTTGTCGTGGCAGAAAGGTACCAAGCTAGTTTTAGCTTGCCCGTGCCAGACGGGTCACGAATACCCGTACAACCTAAGATAGCTGAAAAACTCTTGACTGATTTCAGAGAGTTCATCAACCAAGTCTCGGCCGCAAGCACTCCTGTTTCAAGTCCAAAGAAAGTCAATGTGCCGTCGACAGCGAGCCCTATAACACCATCCAAGAGCCAATCTACAAGACCTACGTCATCCATTGGATCACCATTGAAAAGGCTCCAAGCAGAGATGGATTCTAATGGAGACGTGCATGAAGGAGACGAGGCAGAACGCGTCGTTGACCCAAACAATCCCTTTAAAACCATCCCAAACCCCAAATCGACACCCAAATCCAAAGCCGCAACCCCCAAACAGCCACCGAAAAAGAGAGCTAAAGTGTACAAATACGACAAGAAACACGTGCTGATCCCGGATTTTATCGCATTTTGCAACACCTTCCATATACCTGCCAAAATCACAGCCAAGATGGTCAGAACCTTCGTGATGCACCAGCACAAGTTCCTGAAGAAGAGTGAATGGTCGCTAGCGTGCGGCATGATCCATGCTGCATACATCAGAATCAACCACAAATTGCTTTCGCAGCAAGTGGGGGCCAAAACACAATTCATGGACTTGATGTTGCAGTACCAGAAGGGAGGCTTGACCAAATGGGCCGTGCAGTCGTGGTGTGGCATTATTGAGGACTGGGTGAAGGACGAACCGTGGCTACTTGAGATCGAGAACCATTACATGTTTGGTAGTTCTACTGTGGAGGAAATGAAGCTGAGCCTCGAACGAAAGGCGAGAATAGGCCAAGGGTGGGAGTTGATGGAGCAGTTTGGAGCCATGATACATGGTGAACACATCTCGCAGTTGCAAACGCAGGATGAATACTACAAGATCTGGTCCGAATCGGCCTTAAACAAGTGTGCAGATAGTTAAAATTAAGCAATATAAGGTTTCGCCTATCGATAAATTGGCTATCGTTAAGTAAAGTCACTTGGTAGTCAAGTAAGCTATTTTTGGTTTTCTGGGAGTGCTCTCTCTCTCTCTCTCTCGTCGCGAGACACATAACCGTTAAGCAGCGCATCGCAACAACCACCCACCACGCAGAGAGTGAGAACCAGACAAGGCAATAAAAAAAATTGTTAATTGGTACACACACCCACAGATCGAAGACCACTTAATTTTTTTTTGTTTCCTTCGTCTTTCTTTCTTCCTAGCAACCACTCTTATCCTTAAAATACGCCTCACACCCCCAAACAGTCATGAGCAAAAGAGGTGCAGAAGCTCCCTTGAACGGGACAGATAAGAAGAGAGCCGTGCAGCAGCAACAACAAGAAGCTAGCGAAGGCAGCGACGATGAGTACATGTCCGACTCTCCACAACAGATGTTCGACATTCCCGTGTCCCAGAACAACCACTGGCAAGAAACCATAACCAAAGTAGTCAACTCCGTGGTGTCCATCCACTTCTCACAAGTCATATGTTTCGACACAGAAACCGCTATATGCAGTGAGGCTACCGGGTTTGTGGTTGACGCAGAAAGAGGCTTGATTCTCACCAACAGACACGTCGTGGGTCCGGGTCCATTCAAGGGATACGTCGTGTTCGATAACCACGAATCAGTCGACGTCAAGCCTATATACAGAGACCCTATTCATGATTTCGGGTTCTTGAGTTTCGATCCTAAGGCTGTCAAGTACCTCAAGTTGTCGCAGCTTCAGTTGTGTCCGGAGTTGGCTAAGATAGGTACGGAAATCAGGGTCGTTGGTAACGATGCCGGGGAAAAGTTGTCTATTTTGGCAGGTATAATCTCAAGATTGGACAGAAACACCCCAGAGTATGGGTCCATGACTTATAATGACTTCAACACGGAGTATATCCAGGCAGCGGCCTCTGCTGCCGGTGGGTCTTCCGGTTCTCCGGTTGTCAACGAGGATGGGAAATGTGTTGCCTTGCAAGCAGGTGGATCGACCGAGGCAGCCACAGATTTTTTCTTGCCTGTTTATAGACCTTTAAGAGCTTTACAATGCATTCAACAAGACAAGCCAATAACCAGAGGCGATATCCAAGTCGAGTGGCAATTGAAACCATTCAATGAGTGTGTCAGATTAGGATTGACCGCTGAGGCAGAAGCGAAAGCCAGAGAACTCTTCCCCGACAAGATCGGATTATTGGTTGCAGAATTGGTGTTGCCAGAGGGTCCAGCGGATGGATTGATCAAAGAAGGTGACACTTTAATCTCCATCAATGGAGAAGACATTTCCACATTCATCAGAGTTGACGAGATCCTTGACGAGAATGTTGGCAATGAGTTAGAATTTGTCATCCAAAGAGGTGGCCATACCTTGACTCAGAAGATCAAGATTGGCAACCTTCATGATATCACACCAAACAGATTTGTTTCTGTGACTGGTGCTACTTTCAACGACATGTCATACCAGATCGCCAGATGTTTCTGCTTACCTGTGAGAGGTGTTTTTGTTAACAACGGTGTTGGTTCATTTGAATTCTCCACTCAAGACACATTAGGTTGGTTGATTGAAGCCGTCGATGATGTACCAGTTGCCAACTTGGACGAGTTTGTCGAAGTCATGAAGAATGTCCCCGATAAAGCTAAAATCGCAGTACAACACAAACACGTCACAGATATCCACTCGGATTACGTCCACACAATCCACATCGACAGACACTGGAACTCTACATTCAAGATGGCCACTCGTAACGACACAACGGGATTATGGGACTTCAAATCGATCCAAGACAAGGCTCTACCTCCCGTTGCTCCTGAACCACAGAACGCTAAATACATTGACATCCCATTTGACGGTGAAAGCAAAAAGGGATGTTCCGAATTAGTTCGTTCGTTTGTGGAAGTTCGTACAATTTGCCCAACCACCATTGATTCCCATCCATTCAAGAAATCCAAATCCCACGGTGTTGTCATTGACGCTGAGAATGGGTTTGTTCTTGTTTCTAGAAGAATTGTTCCAAACGACATGTGCGATATTTTCCTTGTTTTTGCCGAATCCATCGATGTTGAAGCCAAGGTTGTGTTTTTACACCCGCACCTCAACTATGCTATTGTCAAATACGACCCAAAGTTGGTTTTAGCTGATGTCAAGACTCCAGCGTTTGGCGATAAGCCATTACAAAGAGGTGACAAGGCATTTTTTGTTGGTTACAACTACCACTTGAGATTAGTCACTGATGACGTCAGAGTCAGCGCGGTTTCTTCAAGGAATATGTCTCCCAATCCAATGGCTCCCCGTTATAAAGCTACAAACTTAGAATGTGTTATCCTCGATAGTAAGATCACTCACGAGTGTCTGTCTGGTGTCATAGCCGACGACGATGGCACTGTTCGAGCCTTCTGGTTGTCTTACTTGGGCGAAGCCAACGACCGCTTCCTTAGAATGGGTTTGGACGTGACTGACATCAAAGACGTGCTTACACAGTTACAACAGAACAACGCTGTAAAAAACTTGAGAATTCTTGACGCTGAGTTTTCTCCAAGTACTGTTTTCCAAAGTAGATCTAGAGGTGTTTCCCAAGAATGGATTGACAAATACGAGAAAGATTCGACTGATGAGATTAAGTTTTTGACAGTTACCCGAGTCGCTGCTCCAAGATTAGATGGTGTTGCTAGTCCGTTGAAAACCGGTGATATCGTTCTTTCCGTTGACGGTGAGTTGGTCAAGAACATGAGAGATTTCAAACCAATGTACACGAAAGATGTCTTGGAATTCCGAATCGTGAGGCAAAAGAAGGAAATGAGCTTGCAAGTCCCTACAATTGATACCAGTGAGCTCGAGACGTCGCATGTTGTTTTCTGGTCTGGTGTGTCGCTTCAGAATCCTCATTTCGGGGTCAGACAATTGATGAAGGCTATTCCTTCTGAAGTTTATGTCGTCGAGAAAGCAGCTGGAAGTCCTGGAAGCCAGTACGGTCTTGCTCCTGTCAGTTTCATCACCCATGTCAATGACCAAGAAACCAAGAACCTTGATGCCTTCGTCAGGGTTGTCAAAGACATCCCCGATAACACATACGTCAAATTGAGAATGGTTTCCTTCGATAACGTTCCTATCGCGATCTCCTTGAAGACAGACTACCACTACTTCCCCACCGTCGAAGTCAAGAAGTCCGAAGAAACCAATGAATGGCACGAAACTGTGCACAACGAATCGAAATAGAATTTGTGTATATATAAATTATGTGTATGTACATTTTATAGTCTATTTACATATAAATCAAATACCTCATACCGTTACACATGCTCGAGGTATTTCTTCAAGTACCCGCCTTTCTTGCTCATGTGGACAGTGCCTCTCAAGTGGGCCAACGAAGGGGCGGAGAACTTCCCATTCCCGTGGTTCACGCCAGAACGCTTTCTCTTGAGCCCGTTGGCACGCTGGATGAATCGGTTCGTGATGGCCTTCTGGGTCCTGGGCCCGTGCTTGAAACGGGTCTGTGTGAGCAAGTTCACCGCGGATGGATTGCCGAAAAGCGACCGGCTGGCGTTCTGTATGAAGTTGAGGAACATTGTATGCTGCTGCGTTGGTTGATTGGTGTGTGGTCCTGGATGATGAAAAAGAGGAAGAAAAATTTGTGTGCTTCAGAGAGGAAAATCTCATTGATGTTGGGCCAACGTACACGACTATACTTTATTAGTAGGGTATGACTGCATCCTGGCAAAATAACACCCACATACTGTAATACTTCTGTTGTTTGGGTCTAATCATCATCTTCGTCACTGGAACTATACCCAGATACGATTGAGCTAGTGGTTGGTTTGGACACTTCTTCCTCGTCCTTCGATTCCGCCCTGGCTGCAACTTTATTATCATCATTAACAGTTCTCGGCTTTTTCAGTATTCGGATCGTCTTTGAAGGCTTACCAATGCCCAAGGACTTCTTCTTTGCCAGCGCTCGTTGTTGTTCCTTCGCTTGTTGCGCCCTGCGCTGCTCCAACGCCCGACGCTGTTTCGCAAGCTCGTCCTTCTCGAGCTCCTTCTGTCGTAGACCCTCATAGAACCGTGCGGCTTTTTCGTCTAGCAAGAACGTCGAGTTCTTGGACTGTACTCGGGATTGGTACTCCTGGAATCGCCTGGCTAGATAGTTGGTTATGTTAGTACGGGGTTGCGATATTGTGGGTGTGGTTGGATGAGCGGGTACAACATACCTCTGTTCTCACTGAGCTGCTGCTTTAGTGTCTTTCTGGACTCCTCGTTCTCCTCGTCGCCTTCTTTCTGCATTATCGGTGCCTGGGTGGGTGGTTCTGGGTGGTTGTATTTTTGGTGCCGATATTAGCCCCAAGATCATTGCGTAGACTAAAATCCGTCACTTCTTCGAAAGGCGCGCGCGAGCGTTTTCTTTTTTTTTTCTCTGCTTGCATTTTCTCCCCGTCGCTCTCTCTCTCTCGTTCTTGAAAATAAACTTGATCAAAAAAAAAGTTACTATCTTCCTATCCTAAAAACCTAGATACCAGTGCCACTCAACATCCCGAGCAGAACACGAAGTTAACTATACGGTAGTACTTGAATTGTAGTTTAAAGAGAACAACGACCGAGATAGATTACAAGAACAACACCGTATCGGTATATTTCACCTTCTCAACGCCATTGTTTGTTTTTTTTTTGACATTTTTCTAGAATCAACAACCAACAGGAATCCAAATGTCATATAACTACAAAGGAGGTCGTGGTGGATATAGCCACCGTGGGTATCGTGGAGGCAACGGTGGTGGTGGTAGTGGCAGTGGTGGCGGCAGCGGAGGAGGCTATAGAGGTGGCTACCGCTCAAGCAGGCCGCCACCCCAGAAGGACGACAGGTATACTGTGGGCGGGATGCTCAAGCTCAACAAAGGCGCCCATTACGAGTCCAGCGATAACAGATACATTCCGGGTGAGAATGGGTCGCGATCACCAGAAGTCAAGGCCACGAAACCTCCCGTGAGTGACGGGAACACCAATACCACGTCTGGACTAAACACGCCGATGTCGAGCCTCGAAAGCAAGGTGTTAACTCCGATATCCACAACCACGACTACCCAAGTGCCCGGAACCGATAAGAACACCGGAGTGAATGAGAAGGATTCAGAGTTTTCAAAACTATCGCACCACTCAGACTTCACTGACCTACTCCCGGCATCGCGACCAACTGATCCTCGCAAGAATTTCAAGGTTTTGTACGACACCAACCCATCGAAGCACGAAAAGAAACTACATCCGAAGAAAGTACGATATAATGGAGAAGGAATCCACAGCCACGAGGTTGCTGATCCGAGATTGAGCAATTTCAATCTATACATGTCGAAACCCAACAAGAAATCTAAGAAGTTCCCGCATAGGCAATTACCCCAGCCCAAGATAGTATACGATAAGGACTCAATAGGCTACCCACCATTGGCTACTGTTGTCTTGTGGGACTTGCCAATATCAGCGACTGAACAGTACTTGCGCAACTATTTGATGAGATACGGGGATGCGATTGAGACACTTGACTACAAAACCGATCCGGCTACAGCCGTGCCTCTCGGTGTCGTCACTTTTAAGTTTCAAGGATCCCCGGAAAAATCAGCAGCTTTGGCCAAGAAGTTTCTCAAGATTGTACACAACGACGAACCCAAGATTGATGGAGCCCCATTGAAAGCACGAATGAACGATAACGAGAACCTGTTGTTGAACAAGAAAATGGAGGACGCGAGACAAAAATTGTTACAACAGCGATTAAAGAGGGAAGAGGAGGATAAAAAGAGACACCAAAAGATACTTGAAGAGCAAAAGAAACAGGAACTTCTAAAGAAGAAACAGGAAGAAGAACAGAAGAAGCAAGAAGAGGCAAAGAGGAAAGCAGAACAAGAATCAATACAAGCTAAGAATAGTGTGGTGTCCACTAGAAACAAAAACTTGGTGTACAAACCTAATTCGACGGTGCTTTCCATCAGGAGAAAGCACAAGATTGTCCGTGGTGTAATATTGCCCAAGGAGTTGGACAAATACATCAAGAACAGACCATACATATTGATTCATGACAAACATGTCCCCACGAAAAAGATCTCATCTCAAGATATCAAGCGATTCCTCAAGAAATACGACTGGACGAGAGTGTTATCCGACAAGACTGGGTTTTACATTGTGTTCAACTCCCTTAACGAATGTGAAAGATGTTTCTTGAACGAAGATGCCAAGAAGTTCTTTGAGTACAAACTAGTCATGGAGTTGGCCATACCAGAAGGGTTCTCACCGAATGGCAAAGAAAACGAATCGAAATCAATCAGCGATGTTTTTGACGAAGCTACAAACATATTAATCAAGGAGTTCCAGACATTTTTAGCTAAGGATATTCGAGAAAGAATCATTGCCCCCAACATTCTAGATTTATTGGGCCACGAGCATTACCCGAAGTTGGTCGAGGAGTTGAAGGCACAGGAACAAGCATCTAAACCTAAGATCCTAGTGTCTAACAACAATCTCAAACAAAATGCGTTGTCGATTCTTGAGAAACAGCGACAAGAGCTTCAAGAGAGGTTGAAGAAGAGGAAAAAGAAGAACCAGATTGTTCCTATGTTGCACGCTCTTGACATTGATAGTGAATCGGAGTCCGAATCTGACGAAGAAGATGAGGACGAGGAGGAAGAAGAGGAAGAAGAGGATAACCTCAGCAGACCACTTTCGCCTGGAACGAAGCGAGAGAGAAGCTCGACGTTCACGAGTGTTGATGATGAAGTAGAAGAACAGGAGCGCATCACCAAGAAACTCAAGGTTGAAGAAGAAGAAGCGGTGGATGAAGCAATGGAAGATGTCCAAGTCAAGGAGGAAACCAAAGAAGAGATCCCACTACCTGGTGTTGCTGAAGAGATTGACGACAGATACATGCCAACGGAAGGCGAGCCGCAAACGGTTTACCCAGAGTTTGTTCCATCTGGTGTGTTTGATTTGGATGAGTTGCAAGGATCACTTAAAGATGAGGAAGATTTGGCATTGGCACAAGAAGTACTCGCAGAAACGGAACCTCTTGGAATCAAGGACATTGATTACTGGTCATGGAAGTTGAAGGATATCAAGAGTGCTGATGAAATTGCCGAAGAGGTTGAGAACATTGAAGAATTACCAGCAGACTTGGAGTCATCCACCGGGGCATTCAAGAGTGAAGGATATAAGAAGATCCCAGACCCTGCTAAAATTGGATACTTACCACACCGTAGGAAGGCAGACAAGCCGATTAAGACTATCCAATATGAGGACGACGACGATGAAAAACCTAACGAAAACTCCAACACGGTTCAAAGCTCGCGTGTCAATAGAGCTAACAATAGAAGGTTCGCTGCTGATATCACCGCTCAGATCGGAAGTGAATCTGATGTGTTGAGTTTGAATGCATTGACCAAGAGAAAGAAACCTGTCACGTTTGCCAGATCAGCTATCCACAACTGGGGGTTGTATGCGTTGGAGCCAATTGCGGCCAAGGAAATGATCATTGAGTACGTTGGTGAACGTATACGACAACAGGTTGCTGAACACAGGGAAAAGAGTTACTTGAAGACTGGTATTGGGTCGTCGTATCTTTTTCGAATTGATGAGAACACAGTCATTGACGCGACGAAGAAAGGAGGTATTGCTAGATTCATCAACCATTGCTGTAGTCCTAGTTGCACGGCGAAGATCATCAAGGTTGAAGGGATCAAAAGAATCGTGATCTATGCGTTGCGAGACATTGAGGCAAACGAGGAACTCACGTATGATTACAAGTTTGAAAGGGAAACCAATGATGAGGAACGTATCAGATGTCTATGCGGTGCTCCTGGATGTAAAGGCTATTTGAACTAGACAGGATCAATGGATGGAAAGGCTTGTTTTGTACAAGATTATAGTTTACCCTAATAATGAACAATTGTAAATATAGGCTTTGGTGAATTTGTAACCAGATTCCTCCTCCGTAGAAAAAAACCCCCTAAGTGCCAGTTTCAGTTGTGTTCCAAGAACAAGGACGACGAGTGAAGTGTGGATGGCAGATACACGTAAACATACGAAATAGGAAATGATATGGAAATGGGCTACGGAGCGTTTCAAGTAAGCAGAACAACAAACAACATGTCTTTATTGTAAACAGTCAAGAAAAAAATATAAATAAACCAGAAACTGTTTTGTGACAATTATTGCCAAAAGAGATAAATAAAATACATTATGGAACGCAACAGAATACATAGACATTATTAAAGTGTTTATGGGGAGTATCGTAGATCGTAAATAATGGGAGATCAAAGCATAGATGGCTCACCCAAGTGTAGGTCACCCCCCCATTATTGTTCACAGGGATGCTGCGTGACAATACACTCTTGAAACGCCGACACAACGTGCCTGGTTGTACAAAGCGTAGGGTTGGTTTGACGATGCTTTGGGTGTGTGAGAGACAGAGAACTCGACAAGCGGAGGACAAAAAAAAGAAAACTCGACACCCCCGGTAAATAGGGCACATCGAGACATAGACGAATTGTTACGAAGACCAATTACAGTGGGAACAATCGAAGCGAATGGGCAGTGATGAAATGATGTAGGTCCCGCAATTTCATGTCTTAATTGTAGCCTGACCAATGACCCATTAGTTGAATGAGCAAGTGGCTGGCTCTACCCTTGCCACACGTCCTTTCATTAACGATATCCGAGTGAGAATGATCGAGGGTGTTGTCGGGGCATTCTGAAATAGGACGGAAGATAAATACTTTAAAACACAAATAAGGAGAACCCCCAACAGAGTGTCTGTGTCTGTGTGTGTGTTTTAGCCATTTAGGAAGTGGATGAGAGAAAAAATTTGATTGCGAAAACAGAGAGGCGTCACGTGACATACCTGATCTGGGCAAAGCACAAACATTACACAAATGACCAAATAGGAAATTGGTAAATATTTGACGATGGCCCATACAAACACTCCAATAGAGCAAAAAAAAAATTCCATGGACACACCATCTACACTTGGTACCACTGGGAATATAACCAATTGATTTATAAACTACTGGGTTTCTTCTTCTTCTTCCTCTTCCTCCCTCGGATTATTCCTTTTTTTATTTTAAAAAGGCGCAAGAGAATATCCTACATCCAACCAGGTCGTTTCCTCCTACCAACCACACATCCAAGTTGATCTTGACATCCATCCACCACCTCCACTACCACATCCACCACCATCTACGTTCAAACCACATACTCTACCCCCTCCACCAAAAAAAAAAGTAGGAACTAACCAAAGATTTCTATCATCTTAATACTCCATTTATCCTGTCATATATTCATCATCAACCGATTTGACGCCCACATAGAAATTCTTTCCGTCCACCTTTAATACGTGCCTTTTTCCCGTTACAATCTGCATTTGCATTCGTCATCTAATCTAATATGTCCTCCCTCCGTCCACAAGCATTACAGCCATTAAACAGCGGCCAGCTCAACGCCAGAGCCAACAACATCACCCCTGTCAAATCCGTCAGACGCACCAAGGAGAACGTCGCGCCAAGCGACCACCAGAAGCAGCAAAAGAAGAAGAAGGAGAAGTTATCTGCATTGTGCAAAACGCCGCCATCCATCGTCAGAACAAGAAATGGCAGAGACTACCGCCGAGGGAACTTCTTGGGTGAAGGTGGGTTTGCCCGTTGTTTCCAAATGAAGGATGCTGCCGGCCAGATCTATGCTGCAAAAACCGTCGCCAAGGCCTCCATCAAGAATGAGAAAACCAAGACCAAGTTGTTGTCCGAGATCAAGATCCACAAGTCGTTGAAGCATCCTAATATTGTCAATTTCGTTGATTGCTTCGAAGACGACGTCAACGTGTATATCTTGTTGGAGATTTGTCCTAATCAGTCCTTGATGGAGCTCTTGAAAACCAGAAAGAGAGTCTCTGAACCAGAGGTTAGATTCTTTATGGTGCAGATTGTCGGTGCCATCAAGTATTTGCATTCAAGAAGAGTCATCCACAGAGACTTGAAGCTTGGTAACATCTTTTTCGATCCTGACATGAATTTGAAGATAGGTGACTTTGGTTTAGCCTCCGTGTTGCCTTCTACTGATTCCAGAAAGTACACCATCTGTGGTACTCCAAACTATATAGCCCCTGAAGTCTTGGGTGGTAAGCAAACCGGTCACAGTTTCGAAGTGGATATCTGGGCCATTGGTATTATGATGTACGCATTGTTAGTTGGCAAGCCACCATTCCAAGCCAAAGATGTCAACGTTATCTACGAAAGAATCAAGAAAACCGAATACTACTTTCCAGAAGACAAGCCTATTTCCGATCTGGCAAAGTCTTTAATCAAAGATTTGTTGTGCTTGAATCCATTGAATAGACCAACCATCGACGAAATATTAGAACATGATTGGTTCAAAGGTCCATTCCCGGATAAAACAAGAGAGATCAGTTTGCAAGAGGCCCCAGAAGGTCTTCGTCACATTAGCAAAAACCAATCCTCCATCAACTTTAAGCAAGCCAAGAGAGCTGCTGAAATCTACACACCAAAGGCCAAGGATCCAGTTGAGATCTTGCGTTCCGACTTGCACTCTGAGCAACCTAGAGCTTTGCTTCCACAATCGTTGTCGCCCAACGACACCAGAAACAAGTACCAAGAAGTGGATCCTGGTGAACTTGGCAGACCAAGAAGGGTCAATTTCAATTCGAATTATTCACACGCTATTAGAACCCTCAACGAGGATTGTTTCAACACCTACCAGAACATGAGAAGATTGGAGCACTCCGTCGAGGTCGATTTCTCCGAGTGTGAAAACCCTACTTTGATAAGTAAATGGGTCGACTACTCCAACAAATACGGCTTCTCCTACCAACTTAATAATGATGATATCGGTGTTTTGTTCAACGATGAAAACACATTGTTGAAGCTACATAATTCCGACAGATACTTGGAATTGATCTACCACGATAACGAAGGCTGGACATGTATTGAGAACTCACTTTCAAACCCTCCTAGTCAGGCCAAGAGACAGCTAGAGATTGTTGATTTCTTTGCCAAGTACATGAATAGCAATTTATCCAACGTGAGTGAGGTTGAAGAGAGAAAGGAAACTGTGTTCTTGAGACGCTATACCAGAACCCCAGATTATATTATGTTTGAAATGACCAACGGTAACTTCCAGTTCAATTTCAAGGATCACCACAAGATCTGCATATCGAAGACCGGTAAAGTCATCACTCATATTTCTCCTAGCCGTGCCACACAAACACAGCCATTGAACCTAGTTTACAGACAGGGCAACTTTGCAACCGGCGAGGTCCCAGACTGCTTAGCCAAGGTTTCTGTTATCAGGGAGGCTATCAAGAAGAAGGCATTTAAGGAAGCTTAGATGTCGGTTACCACAAGTCATGCATTAAATCTTCCTCCTTCCCCCATTGTATTATACCACACTGATGGACACGTCAGTTTTCTTTTCCTTCCTTTTCTATTTACGTTACCAATTCCTATTCCATCCACACAGAGTCGAACTATATACTTCCACGTTTGTACATTACATACACCTACTCTTACTTCTAAAATACAAAACCCCATTTGGCATTTTTTTATTAAACGAACAGTAAACATAATAATACATCTATTTGCTAAGGTAATCCTTAGTACTCCAAATCATCATCGTTGTTCAAAATAGCCTTAAGTTGCCATTCATCAGAGAACTTGCTCTTGATGGCGTCCAACTCACTAATCAAACCAGCACATGCATTTTGGAGGGCTTCACGAGGCGTATAGCCATCTTCTGTCTGGAGTCTCAATACAAAGTTGGCGAATAATGGATGCTCCACTTTGTAAGCTGCAAATATAACCCTGTCGTCTTTCAACAACTGTGCTCTTAATAGGTTGGCTAATGTGTGGTCTTCTCTTTCTATCTTGACAATGGCGGCGTTGGGCACCTTTGTATCTGGCGTTATTTTTATCCTGGAAAGGGATGGGATGTTAGTGGTGTCCCGGTAAACAGATCTCAGAATGGGCTAATACATACTTGTCGACGCCATCTGGCAATATGAATAATTCGAATCTATCTGGAGCGTTCATTATGTGTGTCTCTTGTGGTGGTGTTGTGGTTGCCTGTCTGTTGGTTGTAAATTTTCCAGACAGCCAGAAAAAGAGGACGACGAAGAGCGAAAGCTGGCGAGTGTGCGCGAGTGTGTGCGAGTGTGGCTAATATGCAGTCCCGTTGATGATAGTGCACAACAGCAGGAAGTTCTCGGTCGGTTTTCACCAAAGAGACAAAGAGAAAAAACTCATTTGACAACAACCAACCCAAATTTGTCTCCATTTCCAATTTTTCTCTTCTTCTTTTATCTTCCCACCCAGTGTTTTTTGTACCCATCTTTACAACCAACCGACTTACGACTACCTCCATTACCTGGAAAGAGATCACCGGCATCTTGTCACCACCACCACCACCCACCACCACCGCGTTTCTGTATTTTATTTTCCCGCCCACCGAGTGTATTATATTTTTCTTAGTGTGAGACGGCAACTGATTAGAAAGTCAAAAAAACCCAACTCCATAAACTATCATCAGTAGATTCCCGCCACACCCCCGCCGCCACTTAGTTCCAATGTCAAATCAACAAGAACCGTGGAACAACCAACAACGTCCGCTTGGACAACAATTTAAGTATGTATCACAATCTCCGAGTTCCCACCGAGTCCCCCCAAGAACACCATCAACTAACATTTTTTTCTTGAATAGCCGTCAACACCCACCCGTGTTACCCCCACCAGCAACTTTAGAACAAGGTATGTATCATCGATAATTGCCTTTCGATTATACTAGGGGCCCACAGGATTACTAACAATGTCTAGGAGGTCAAGCCTTTTACCCCTTACCGAGCTTACCAAGTTTGGGCAACGGAAGTGGGCACCACCATGCTTTCACCATCCCATCAATCAATCCTGCCAGTGAACAGGTACAATTAGGACAAGTATGTATTAGATTATCAGAGATTCAGACGAGGTACGACTCCGGGATACTAACGATTTTTTCTTTTAACTACAGGCACAAGCCGATCACTCAAGGCAACAACCAGAATTGAGACGACCATCGAACGTGGGTATCACTGGCTCCCAGGCCACAACTAGCACACATCTCCCACCTCCAAGTTCTTTGGGCCATGGAAGTCCCGACCAGTCCCAGTACTCTGGAACCGTCCCACAGCAACAGCCTCCGCCACCACAACAACAACCTCCCCCACAACAGCAACAACAACAACAGCAGCAGCCACCACAGCAAACATCGCCAAACTTGGGAGGCATACCAAATAGAACGTCTACGAGTAATGTCTACAGACCATTGAATGTCAAGGATGCGTTGTCGTATTTAGACCAGGTCAAGGTGCAATTTTCCAATCAAGCAGAGGTTTATAATAATTTCCTTGATATTATGAAAGATTTCAAATCTCAAAGGTATGTGTGGGTATCATAAGATTTTTCTGTTTTTTTGTTTAGGCGCATACGGTTCGACAGAACAATGGAGATTTTTCGCCCTGGTCAGCACGGACACCGCACCTATCACATTTCCATTGTTCCGGCGACCCCAAGACAAGGCGTAACCAGACAAAACTGAAGGGGGAGTTTATATACAGGAATTTATTGGTTTACTAACATTTTTGTGTTTTTTAGCATTGATACACCAGGGGTTATTGATCGAGTCTCTACGCTTTTCAGAGGCCATCCAAACTTGATTCAAGGTTTCAATACTTTCTTGCCACCAGGTTATAAGATTGAGTGTTCGTTGGACCCATCCGATCCGAACCCTATTCGTGTTACTACGCCAACTGGTACGACAACAAGACCCAACATCAATGCTACTTATAGCCAGAGGTGGGGTAACGAAGAAGTTGCTCAGCAACAACAACAGCAACAAGCTCAACAACAAGTACAGCAACAACAGTACCAGGAACAAGGAGCCGGCCAAACTCAGAATGATGGGGCCCAAGTTGACTTCAACAATGCCATCTCCTATGTCAACAAGATCAAGACAAGATTTGCTAACCAGCCAGACACCTACAAGCAATTCCTCGAAATCTTGCAAACCTACCAAAGGGAACAGAAACCAATTGCTGAAGTGTACGAGCAAGTCACTGTATTATTTGCCAATTCCCCAGATTTGTTGGACGACTTTAAGCAATTCTTACCTGACACAAGCAACCAGAACTACCAACAGAACCAAGCTCAGGTTCAGGAAGGGTACTACGTGAACAACGGAACCCAATTACCACCTGTCGGCAACTTCCAGCAAGGTGCCACCGGTGCAGCACCAGCCTACGCGCAGCAACAAATCCCACCACAACAGCAACAACAAGTTGTCTACCAAGCTGGTGGCAGCCCAGAGGCGGTGTATGCAACTCCATCTAATGATCAGTACCCACTGAAGAAGAAATCCGTTTCCGAGCCATACCAAGACGGCTACAACCAAGAGGCACAGTACTCTAACGTCAGATCTGGTATTGCTGGTGCTAAAGGCGGTAAGGGTCAGAAGCAAGTGCAAGCCATTGCTCCTCCAGTCAACCCAACTTTGGTTCCTGGTATCCCTGAACCAGTCCCACCATCAGGTACCATCAAGAACACGTCGTTTTCAGAAGAGATTGGTTTCTTTGATAAAGTCAAGAAAGCTATTGGCAATAAGCAAAGTTATGGGGACTTCTTGAAGTTGTTGAATTTGTTTACTCAAGACATCATTGATAAAGACACATTGGTTGAGCGTGTCGAGGGTTTCTTTGGTGAGCCTCATATGGAATTGTTCAACTGGTTTAAGATGTTTGTTGGATACGAAGACAAGCCACAAAACATTGAAAACATCACCTTCAAAAAGCATCACTTGGAGCTTTCTTTGTGTAAGGCATATGGTCCGTCTTACAGACAGTTACCTAAAGCTGAAACCTACATGCCATGTTCTGGAAGAGATGAAATGTGTTGGGAAGTATTGAACGACGAATGGGTTGGTCATCCAACGTGGGCTTCTGAAGATTCTGGTTTCATTGCACACCGTAAGAACCAATACGAAGAAATCTTGTTCAAGATTGAAGAAGAAAGATTGGAGTTTGACTACTACATGGAATCCAACTTGCGTACCATACAGATTTTGGAGACCATTGCCAACAGAATTGCCAACATGACGCCAGAACAAAAAGCCAACTTCAAATTGCCTCCCGGATTGGGCCACAACTCGGTGACCATCTACAAAAAGGTCATCAGAAAGATTTACGACAAAGACCGTGGATTTGAAGTCATCGACGCCTTGCATGAGA
The DNA here is from genome assembly GCA_030565125.1 of Candida pseudoviswanathii. Lineage (NCBI taxonomy): Eukaryota > Fungi > Ascomycota > Pichiomycetes > Serinales > Debaryomycetaceae > Candida > Candida pseudoviswanathii. The sequence goes on along the minus strand of JAJMBE010000049.1, from coordinate 64,159 downwards.
ACCCAGCCATTGCCGTGCCAATTGTTTTGAAGAGATTGAAGCAAAAGGATGAAGAGTGGAAGCGTGCACAGAGAGAATGGAACAAAGTGTGGAGAGAAATGGAACAGAAGGTGTTTTACAAGTCGTTGGATCACGTCGGGTTGACCTTCAAGCAGGCTGACAAGAAGTTGTTGACTGTCAAGCAATTGATCAGTGAGATTAGTACCGTCAAAGTTGAACAACAAAACAAGCGTTTGCATCCATTGACGCCAAAGCCTCAAGAACAGTTGAACTATGTTTTTGCTGATGACGATATCTTGTTTGACATCTTGAAGTTGGGTGACGTTTTCATTACCAAGTCGTCAACTTACTCTGCACACGACAGAGAAAGATTGTTGCAATTCTTCCAATTCTTCATTTCCTTGTTCTTCAGTATACCGAAGGAAACCGTTGAAGCTGCTTTGTTAACAAGAGGCAAGATTGGCAAGCCAGACGGCAGTGCTGCAGATGAAGAACAAGGTGACTCCGACCTGACTGGTGGTAATGGCTCGGATGCATCCAAGAAGAGAGCCAGAGACACAGACTTGCTCAAGGATGTCTTGAAGAAACAATCCAAGTTCAAGAAGGATGATCGTCCTGGATCTCCTGGTCCTCAATCAGCCGAGTCTGCTATCCAAGAGGCCACTGAAGAGCTTGAAAGATCAAGCGAGTTGTGGATCAAGACGGCAAACACCAAGTTCTTGTTTGACGATGAAAACACTCAGAAGAGACGCGACAAGTACAACTTGTTCTGTAACACTACCATCTACGTGTTCTTCCGTCACTTGAGAACGTTGTACGAAAGATTGGAAGAGATCAAGTTGGTGAACGATAAGGTCGGCGAAGAGATTAGAAACCGTAAGCTTCCGAAGTTTGCCAAAGACTTGAACTTGGTCTCTCACCAATTGGAGGATATGGGAATTGAGATTGTCGGAACCAAAGATTGTTACAAGCAAGTTTTAGATTTGTCAGCCAAATTGATCGAGGGTGATATTGAGCATCAGTGGTTTGAAGAAACCTTGCGTCAGGGTTACAGAAACAAGGCATACAAGGTCTACACTGTTGACAAGGTGGTGCAAGCTATGGTCAAGCACATGCATACTATGATCACCGACACCAAGACGTCCGAGATGATGGTGTTGTTTGAAAACGATAGATTGAAGCCTGCCTCGAGTGCCAAAGAACAAATCTTGTACCGTATCCTGGTGAGGTCGTTGATGTCAGCTGATGAAAACATGTTCAAGATTTCATACAATGAAAGCAACCACAACGTGAACATCCAATTCATAAGCCTTGATGACTTGACAATCAGCGATCATGAGAACGCCGAGGAACAGTACAACTATTACGTCACAAGTTATGTCATGTCACACCCAACCGAGGGTGTCCCTGCATCTAAATTGAACATGCCATTCTCAAGAACGTTCATTGAGAGTGTGGATGAAGATTCCGTTGAAGGACGAACCGCATCAGGTCTCAAGGTTTCCGTCTGTGAAAACTCATACAGATTGTTCTTTGAAAGCGGGTCTCACGACGAGTTTGTTGCTACTTCAGTTTACCAGAAACAAGACGACAACTTCAAGAGGGATGAGAAGTTAGAAAACCTCAAGAAGTTAGTTGATGGTGAGGACTTTGGTTGGAAATCAAGCATATCTGAAGAGGACGGAGGTGCTCCAGTTTCCGAAGAAGGTATCGCCGTGTTGCTTGACAAAGGTGCCGACGAGTTCAAGCAGTTTGAAGAAAACTTGAAGAACAAAGAAAAGGAGACAGATGCTCCTGAAGTTGAAGTCGTTGCAGAAGTTCCCGTAACGACGGAGCCAGCTAAACCAACTGAGGAAGCACTAGCTGAGGAGAAACCAGCTGAAACTGTCACAACGGAAGAAAAGCCAGAAGATGGTGATGTCGAGATGAAGGATGCAGAAGCAGAGGACAAGAAAGAAGAAGAAGCTCCAACTGCTCCAGCTGCACAAGAAAGCAACGACACACTTCCCCACGACACAACCACAAAAGAAGTAAGCCAACCAGAGCCAACACCGGCTGAGCCAGAGAAGCAACCCCAGCAAGAAGAACCCAAAGAGGCTGAAAAGATATGAGACCTGGGGTGGGGTAACCACTTGTGATTTTTTATCATCATTTTATTTTTTATGTTTATATGTAGTTTATTAGTTTTGTATGTGTTTTATTTAAAGGAAAAAAAAAGGTGAAATATATTGATTTATATTTAGTGTTACAGCTTACCTATACACCTCAAGTGAACCTCTTCTCAGCTGCAGCTTTCACCATTCTTTCCGTAGCCATGCTATACGCAATCTTGGCCCTCTGGTTCAATCTCTTACACACGAAATCCTTCCTTCCTCGCGCAATCAAGATCCTCAAAATGATGTCTTCCTTCATGGTCTTGCTCGACACCGGGTCCGATCGCGATTCCTTAACTTCCTTAGCGGCTTGTTTTCTCAACTTGGCAGTGGCGTTAGCATTAATGGTCTTGTTTCGCAAGAGACTTCCGGCCCGGTTTAGGCTTCGTGAAGTAGACGCCGATGATCCCGTAGAAGGAGGCAGTTCAACAGTTATCGTGTCGATGTTGTTCCTGTTGTTCAACATCTGAACGTATGCCGACGACAAGTTGTTCACTTCGTCAATGAGGTACTCGTCTGACTGATCGTATAATGCAGGCACGAGGAGGAGGGACTGATACTGGTCGATTTTCAAGTCTTCCATTGGTGGACCGTTGCCTTCGTTGTGGAAAAACAGACAGAGGAAGTTCAACCATTGGAGAATGGTTTCTATTTCGACTATGGTTAGTGGTCCGTCGATTCCTAGTATGCCAATTGATGAGAGGGAGACGTTGGAGAATTTGGACGTCATTGATTGCCAGGATGTGGAATTAGCGTAGGATGAGGCTGATGATGAGGATGTTGACTCGGCGTTGAGCTTGGCTTTGGATAGTTTGGGGAGCATGAGCTCGTCGGCAGAATTGATCACGTTCTTCCATGTTTCTACCATGACTTTCATAAAGTTTTCATCCATGAGAAACTCTTTCAATATGCTGAGGTTCATGTTCAAGTAGTCACACAAGTTCTCGATAGACGCTTCGAATTCTTCACGTGATGGGTTGGACCCCTTGGCGCAGACTGACTTGAGGTTGGTTTTTGAGAAACAATTCGATATAAACCCAGTGAATTTCTCCACGATAAGTTTGATTGATCGTTCTTGTGCTCGTTTCAAGGATCTATAGGCTCGGCCCATGACAAACATGGCATCTAGCGTTTCACTTTCCACGGCAACTTCAATAACAATCTTGCCTTGTAAATCAAGATCCAACACGATTTCTTCTGGGATACCATTATGTTTAAACTTTCTTGGGTTGAGTTCTAGTAATGCTTTGCCACACAACTGGTGTTGGCCGAATCGGTCATCCCAAACCACAACAGACGTATTCAACGAGGTGTTTGCAGGTATGGTGATTTCAAACTCTTCATCCCAGTATGGATCTGGATTGTGTTCAATCATTCTTGTTTTACCAATGGGCTTCTTCTTGTCCAAGTCAACCACGGCAACATAAGGATTGATTTTACCGCTCATGGAGTCCTTGGAAGCACGGAGGTTCTCACCCCGAATAACTCGCAAAGAGAAAACATGACTGAGGTACTGTGTTCTCGAATTTGGGTTGTAGGTGGCTAACGAGTCGGATATCGATTCTGGATCTAACCAGTCTTCCAACTTGGTAAGATGTTGCATCATCGAAGACAAGTTATTCAACGCGATACAAGTTTCCGGTTCAAAATTGTACACAACCTCTGGTTCTGGTCTCTTGAAGTTCTGGATGTTAGACACAACATTCTTGACTTCATCCAACCAATTCTTTTTGGCTTCCTGAGCAATGGCTTCCTCTTTTTCCTTTTCGTCAACTTTGGGTTCTAACTCTTTGACAATTTTTGCAGCTACTTCATCCGAATAAAACATTGCTCCGTTGGAAATGCTCTTCAACAAAGTAGTATAAACACTAACGAGCTGATACTCGTTTGCCCAGTTTTGTTTCTTCAATGCGTTGAGATACTGCTTGATAATGGAAAAAATATCCAATATGACATGACTGTTTCGTTTTTCGTCCACGTCTAGATCAATAGGCACATAATCATCCTTCTTGAGTGCTTCAATGACAATCCCATGAATCTTCTCGTCACTTTCGTCAACCCAGGACTGGAGGTAAGGAAAGAAGAATTTCTCCAAATCAAAGTTAAACTTGGATCCTGGAGGGCTGACTTGGTTGTGGATATCCCTAATCTCGCTTAATAGTTGGTAGACTTCCAATGCATCTGCATAAGGGATTCTTTCACCCCTGCTGTTTGTTATCGATTGAATGTACTCTATCGTTGCCGCGGCATCACTCGGGAACATCCCAGTTGTGGTTGCAGCGACCGTTTTGGCAACATTCAAAAACCCGAGCAATGGGTTCTTGTATCTTTTCTGTAATTTCTTGATGTCACTGACCAACGCATCACAGACATTGATCAAGTCAATCACGTTGGTGGTGTGGTCTCGAGGTAGTTTAGTGAGATACTCAAAATATCTATTGCCTGCCACTTTGATCAATGTTCTTGTTAACTTCTTTTCCCATTTCCTAGGCAATTCAGACTCACTAATTGATGGGAATAAAGAGTCTGATTCGACGCACTCGCCTAGGAATTGCAAATATGGGCCAAACTTGGGTTTCACGGTTTCACTGAACATGATTTGTACATTTTCCCTTAAGCCAACAAAAGTTTGGTTGTACGTCTCACTCAAGCTCTCAATCCACTCTTGCTGGTCTTCCAATGACCAGGTTTGGTGTTTCTCAAACCAATCCATGCCACCATCATCTTCGATAATACGCTTGCAGACAACAAAAACTTTCTCAGTTGCTGGAATATTGACAGGTGTGGCGCCGGCTTTCTTGGAGTCAGATTCAATGGGGAAATCGACTAACCCGTTAACTTCTTGTGCTGCAGAATACAAAGCAACGGCTCTCGTAGGGTAATCTATGTGCCACACTCTTGCAACGATATTCAACATGTCGGACTCTGACTTCTCAAGCACGGGTTTAGAAGGATCCGAGAAGTCCAGCTGGTTCTTTAATGCAACTACCAACTTAACAAGTGACACGAAAAAGCTTCTGGCTTCTCCATTTTTGGGTATTATGAAATAGTCTTCGCCTTGAGGCAATGCAGGCAAGGGCAAAAGTGTTAGGTCAGCGGGTATCTTGTATCTATTAATGACTTGGTTCGTCATATTCTGCTGCCTCTCTTTCCATTGCGTATATGCCAATTGTGACGCAAATTTGTTCTCGACATTTACGGAAACATTGGCCAATTCTTTTGCATCATTATGGGCAGGCTTGGCTAACGAAACATCCTTGTACTTGAACACATCCTGTTGCAACTGGGTATCATCAACTCCAAACACTTTCTTCACAAATTCCACGGCCGACTTGTTCATATCGCTCACTCTATAAGATTTGGTTGGGTACTTTACATTCTGGTTCTGTTCCGGCTGTAGATGCTGCAGGGACGGGGTCTTATCTCGAAACGAATCCTTCCTCTGATTTAGCTGGGACACCAACCCACTATCGTAATCCTTCTTATTCGTAATCAACTCAATCATCAAGTCTATAAACGACCTTGTCTGTTTAAACACATTCTTGTTCAATTCATCATCATTTTCAAACTCTGCCACTTTTCGTAACTCCTGGCTCGCAAACGCCGTGAACTTCGATATCAAAAAGTCAATACTCCTTAGTTCATTCTCCAGTTTCGGGTCCAACAACTCTCCATATATCCTCAACAACGACCTCCTGAACTTCTCATCCACGATCTTCTGGTTCGTCATGATCAAATTGAGCTGTGTCTTCATGTTCTTGAACGCATAGCTAGGGAGTTTTTGTTCAAATAACATGCTTGATCGGTTGCCCGAATTGCCATTGTTGATGGCCAGTTTGCACGGAGAGGCCCTGAGCGCGTCCAATATCGGTGTCCGGAATCGTGCCTCGTTGCTATACTCGAGCAACACGATCTTCAACACATATTTGTATAGTTCAGATTTATCAACCATGGCTCGTGTGTGGTGCGAAAGTGGGATCGTTGACGTCGACGCCATGCTGACTATCCTTCGTGGGCGCGGCGGCGGCGGCAGTGTGACAGGATTCGGGGATCGTGACTGCATTGTGGGGGGCCTAGGAATTCTATAGATCTGGATTAACTTCCTGTGAAGCTGTGGGCAGTAGTACTATTTAGTGGTTTGTTTGGTAAGTCCAGATCAGGTTTTTTTTTTGGTTTTTGCTGAATTTTTCTCTTTGCTTTATTTTCGTTTTTCCGTCAAGGCATATTGCTGGGAACTGCACCGCGCAGTCAAAAAAAAAAGAACGCTACACAAATCCACTTTAGGAAATAATTACATATGTGTCACGTGACATTTATAGTACATAGTATAATAATGAACAAAACGGCCAACCAGCCAAAAGAAAAAGAAGTGCTCTATTCTTCTTCTGAACTGGGTTCGACGTCCTCGAAATCGTCGCTTGTGATAATTGGTTCACTCAGGTTTACCTGGCTGCTCTGGAACTCCCCTGCTTGGGAACTGGCGGGCGTTTCGTCCCAGTCTTCAGGCTTGAAAATATGCTTACTCAACAACTTGTTCATTTCGAAAGAGCCAACGTTCTTCTTTTTGAACAATTGGTGCAATTTGTTGTCACACTCAATCTGTCTCTTGTCCTTTGGGTTCTGCAAGTTGTTATCCTTGATGTAACTCCATAGTAACTTGACCACCTTGGGTCTCGAAGTCTTCTCGACACCAATGATAGCAGCCAACTCGGGGGACAAGTACATCTCTCTGTTGAATGGGTTATTAGCAATCTGGGCCTCGGTTAGTGGTTTTCTTTTTCTTTTCGGAGGACTCGTTTTGCTCCTTGCTGTTGATGACGATGATGATGAAGTGGTGGTTGTGCTATTTCGGCTAGCTCTTTTGGATAACCTTTCGTTTTCCTCTCGGGACAACTTGGCGGCTAACAAGGCGTCTTGTCTTTCCATTTCCTGTTTGGTCAACTTTTCTTCTTTTTCTCTCCTGGCAGCTAGGTCCTGGTATCTATTGAGTATCAACTCGTTGACTTGTTTCTAGAATTGAGCGATTGGTTAGTGGGGAGGTCTCCATGGAGGGTATTTACCAGGCGGGGAATACGTACTTTGTCCTGGGATAGGTCGACTCCGAACAACTCCTGTAATGCATTTCTAATTCTTTTAACGGTTACTTCTTCTAAATTGGCAACACTCAATATAGCCTGGGGAGGGTGAGAAAGCACCAATTGTTAGTAAATGCTTCTTGGAAATGACAAAACAGACACAATGGGGAGTGGTGTACGTACGTCTATTGTAGGGAGGTATTTGTCAGGATCGAAGTCGGTACTCATGGTGGTGGTATAATGGCGTTGGGTGGATGTTGTTGTTGTTGTTGTTGTTGATTGTGATATCGGGTTTTCTTTTTTTTTTCTAATTGTTTGTGGGAGTGGTTTTTTTTCTGTGGTTGTTTAGTGTTTTTAGTTTCGTAACTTTCCTGCTTGTTGTCTCTGGGCTGTCTCTGGGCTGTCTCTGGCTGTCTGGGGGCGCCCCCTTTGTCTGTGTCGAGTTTGAGTGCGGTGAGATTCCGCACACTTTCCAACATCCCATAACAACCAACCCTGTCCGTCCGCTTTGCTTATTTCAAACCGGAGGGGGGGGGGGGCGGCAGCTACGCAGCGAGAGATTCCAATTGGGTCCGTCCGGCTCCATGAAACTGCGTGCGCAAGAATTTACCCTTTATGGGCGAGGGGGCATACATTCGACTGAGAATTTTACAACACGCCTTCACATACAGTATTTTTACAATTGTTACATACTAGTGCGACACAATTGTCCGGTCACGTTGTTAGACACTTCTCACTTTAGCGCGCCTAAAACCTTTGTCCATTTGGTATGAAGAGAAAGTAAAAACAGTGTAACCAACTCCATATGAGATACCCTTCAACTGAAACACTGCAATGATCATCGTACTCCCAGGTTTCTGCAACGGCTAACATCTAGTCATTTTCCTTGGAAGAAAAGTAGATAAGTTTCGGCGCTTAGCTCACACCTCTATTGTTTCTGCATTCCGGGTTTGAAGCCTCGTGAGAATGTCGGTTCTCCAAAAGCCTACATATCATGATGAATTACACCCTGAAGGCAAACTCAAAATCTTATTTAAACATCCCACGGCTGGTATACTTAGGGGAGCATGAGACTACTACACATTCATTTCCACCCGCCTTATAACTTCATTCCTCACTTGGAATTAAGCGGTTATGACTCGCTCGATGATGAATTGAACAACGGCAACATCACACGCAAGGTTCGAAAGAAAAAGGGTACTGAATACCTCAGCTACAAAGGCTGTCCTGTTTGTGAAGGCAACGCCCGATGGTTCGGCTACATCAAGGAATAACCTCCATACTCAAGAAACTAATATACATTTACTCAACCGATCTATCTACGTATCTACTTCAACAGGTTTCTCAAATTTCGTTTATGTTGCAACTCATTCTTCTTAACCAACTTCTTTCTCTCCGCCCTTCTCAAAGTCCTTGGATCAATCAACTCCTTCTCCGTATTTTTCACCTTATCATCAACTTCGACCAACCATTGCTCATCCACGTCTTTATTCTTACCCTTGTATCCCCACTTCGGAACCCACTCGCCGCTTGCTTCATCAAACACCAATTTGCCCGATTTCTCCTTTGGTTTGATTCCTTTACGCGCAGCAAACTGCTCCCATTTCGTCATTGGCTTCTTCTTCGGGATCGGCTTCTCTCTAGGAAGCACAGTCGTGGGCTCCGGCAACTGGATCAACGTCATCGTGGAGTTCTGTCCCGTGGACGACCCGTGTGTCTCCGTGGTCGTCTTCACTGGGAGCGACAAGATCTGGTTGATTAAGAGCTGCACGTTGTCTCTGGTGACGGAGGTAAGGTACTCTTCTTTGTCTTTTTCGGAGGTGGATTGGAGAATGGTGTTGTCGAGTGGATTAGGGTCGAAGGTGGCTAAGTTGCCAAGATCGTATGTGTTTGGGATGGGCTTGTCGACTGTGACTGGCTTGTATTCTTTCTCTTCGCTGGACATGTTGAAGGTAACGGTTGATTGATTGCTAGAAGGAAAGGTTTACTGGATTCTTCTCTCATATTTTTTTTTCCAGATGAGATGGAATAGAGAGAGAAAAAAGAATATGTGTTACGAATTAGGAAATTTTTGCTGCGCCGCATATATCTATCTCTTTCTTAGACTACTTAAAACCCATACACTTACAAGCACCATGACACCAATAGTTGTACCCGCCATGATCAAATGCTTCATATCCTCCTGTTCCACATTCGACTCCAACTTCAACCCCGGTGTGCTCGTAGCTGGGTTCTTCGCGGCGTCAACCAACTGGATAAACAACTCGTGCAACGAGCTATTCCAATTCAACGATACGTGCAACGGTGAGTTCAAGAACAAGTCCCTGGTGTAATTCTCCGGCAGCACATCTGATCTCTGCTGCTGCTTATCCAAATCTGCCTTCAACGCGACAAACACGCTCGGGATCTCATCGAGCTTGGCGCCGTGTTTCTTCCTTAGATCAACCAAGTACTGGAAGCTTTCCGGGTCCGAGGAATCGTACACGTAGCACATGATATCACACTGGTCTAGCCGGGACTTGTTCTCGAGGATCGCTGGCTCTAGCTCCCCGAGCTCTTCTAGGATCAAGTAGCATTGTTTCCCGCCGCGTAGCTCGATGTCTTTGACAACCATGCGGGGCTGAATCGTGGGGGAGTAGAACTCACTGTAGGAGTTATGTAGGAATGTTTCGAGTAATGAAGTCTTGCCGGCGCGGGGCGCACCCACGATGAAACAGTTGAAGATGTTGCGGTCAGTGATGGAGTTCCTGATGAACTTGCCTTGTTTCTGACGGGTCTTGCGAGGTTTCGTGACTTTGATAGCCTTGATTGAGTCCATCTCGAAACCGAGGTATGCGAGGTATTCTAGCGTGGTTTTGTAGTCAAGGAAAGTGGTGAGGTTCCATTGCGCAAGCCAACCTTGAAGCGTGACGAACCCTTCTTCGTTGCATACGATGGATTGTGGGAATTGTGTATCCACCCAGAGTTTCGGGATCCCTGGCGTGGGTCTAAACAAGTTCTGCAACTCCAACTCATTCAACCCTCCATCGTTATCCTTGTCGAACTTGATAAAGAAATCAACAAAGAACTTGTACCCCGTAGGCGACAACTCCACGCTCGAGTTCGGATTGATATCTACCTTCGGACTAAGGAACTTATCACTCAACGATAGTGAATTCGTATAGTTGAATGCTCTCAAGATACACCAAATCGTTTCATGTCTCCCCATCTCCGCATATATCTTATTCAACTTAATAAACCCGTTCTCGGAAATCACCAACGGCTCGTTCTCCCCATTACTATACCCGGGCAAGATCTCCTCGTCCACCTTCGCCACAATCTCATTGAACTCCTCTACTTTCGCATCCTTGTCAAACACCTTCTTGTGCAACTTCAGAAACTCCGCAAAGTTCAAATACCCGTCCTGGTCAGTGTCACTCAAGAAGAATATCCGTTTCAACGCACTCATCGCCCCGGGCTTCAACTCCCTTTCCTTTGAGTCAAACACAGGCGAGATCGGGTGCGTGACTGTTCGCTGACACAAGTAGAAGCACTCCACCACATTATGGTTATTCTTGGCACTGCATCGAACACCGGCTTCGATCTCCTTGAACTCGTTGATCAACGGGATGAACTCCTCTGAGTTCTGCGACTTGATGAACTTCTTCTTGCTGCTAATCAAGTCCGACTTGTTTGCGCATAGGATAATGGGCAAGTTGACGCCAAGGCTCCGGAAGAGTGGCATCCAGTGAAGCGAGATGCGCTCGTAGGTGTAGTGGTCGCAGTACACTAGCCAGATCACATCGGCGCGCTTGAGCTCCTGCTGGAGAGTGTTCATGTCGGAGCTCGAGGTGTCGATGATCGTGGTTATGTTGGGGATGTACCGTGAGAGGATCTCGCTGGAGACATCCTGGAAATCAAGGATCTTCTTTTTCGAGTGGTGGAGATGGTGATGGTTGTTGTTCTTGCGTCGGTTGGTGTTGGTGGGGACTTCGTTGATGGAGGAGTATTCTTGGATGCTTTCGTAGTAGTCGTCTCGAGAGATGGTTATGGGCGGGAGAACGTTGTTGTTGTGCAACTGGCGATCAATTACGGTTGTTTCTTTGATGAGCGAGGATATTAGTGACGATTTGCCCACTTCGTCGTCCCCAACAACAACTATTCGTATGCTCTCTGGTGTAGTCATCCTTGTGGTGGTGGTGGTGGTGGTGCTTTTGAAAAATGGGGCGAGATTTGGCGCGAGAGAAAGAGAAATCAATTGAGAGTTGGAGAAAGAGAAAACAAAGAGAGACATTTCTACGTACGACATTTCTTGTTGCAAGGGGAAGTGGGGGTGTAAAAAACGCGACTTTATTAAAGTCATAGATACACGGCGTATACTCATAAACAAAAAAAAAGGATCCTAGTAAAATTTATCAAATGAAGAACTAAAGTCATCAAAATTAGGATGTTGGACCTCCGGGATTTGCGGGATGTAAGGGTTATGATGTGGTGGGATCTGCTGTGGAGGAACGGCTTGTTGCTGGTTAGGCATCTGTTGCTGCTGTTGGTGGTGGTGGTGGTGTTGTTGTTGCTGTGGGTGTTGATGATCTGGTGAGTGATCAGTTTCCTCAACTTCCTCCTCTTCCTCTTCTAATTCCTCTTCGCCTTCAACATTAGGAGTACTTTCAACCTCTACGAACGCAGATAGCTTGTCGTTTCTGCAAATCTCTTCGAAATTGGCTTGTTCTCGTTTAGCAATGACCGATTTAATCTCATACAAGTCGCAAATGGAGAAGTTCCCAATGGTGGCTTTCAAAATCTTGATTGATTCCTGATTCCACAACTTAAACTTGACGTCATTTCTCAAACCCTTATAATTATTAAAACTCAAATTCAACAAGCTAATCAAATTCGACTTCTGGCGGACTTTCATCCTATTAATGATCAAATTCAAATAGGATTCATCTGGGGGTGCATTCAGGGGCCACTCATTAACTGGTAAATATAACGCCACCAATTGCACAAATAATTCCGGTGGATGGTGTTCATTGGTGTTGGTCAAGAAATCGGGTAGCTTCTGGTTTGCGAATAAATCATGGAACCATTCGTTAGTCAATATTTTAGCTTTAATTCTTCTGTCCCTTAATTTTCTCCTCAATTTACTTTTCTCCTTTTGACCACTAGCCGAGTCACTGGACATCTGAGAAATGGCCATGGACTTCTTCGATACCCTTCTCTTCTTTGCAGATGTCGACGTACCCATGGGCGTCGAGGAGCTACCGATGGTGTGAAGTGACGTGTTTGAAGGAATTTTATTGAGCGACGCACTTGAGGGTACCTTACTAAGTGAGGCGTTGGAAAGCACCGGTGTAGACGACGTCGACGAAAGGTTGTTGTTGTTGTTACTTGCACTATTGTTATTCCCATTATTGTTACTCTCGTCTATCGAATGGAAGCTAAAGTCGCTGCTTCTTCTCCTGGAGGCGTTAATCCTGATCAAATTGACCTGTTCAATAGGGTGCCAAGGATCGCCCTTTTTAAAGTCTAAATGTCTGCCTAAGGACCCTTTGTGCGCAAACTGTTTATTGCAAAACTGGCATGTCTTGGAGTCATAGTCTCCGCTTGACGGAGAGTTCGTCGCGTTCGAGGAGCGCCTTCTGTTCATGGACACCGACTGGGCGTTCGACGAAGAGAGCAAAGGGTCAGGAAGTGAGGATTTGAGGATGGGTAGTGGGGGAGTGCCCTGGTTGCTGCTTCCGTTGCTGTGCCCGCCGTTGTTGTTGTTGGTGTTGTTGTGGGTGGGTAGTAGTGGGAAGGCCAGCGGAGGAGCCTGTGGTTGCTGGAATTGGTGTTGTTGAGGCATCTGTTGGTAGTGTTGTTGGTTGGGCGCAATTGAGTGGTGGAGTTGCAGCTGGTGGTGAGGTATGTGGTTGTGAAAGTTATTGGCGTTGTTGCTCATATCGTAAGTGCCCGAACTGAGGCCGGAGTTGTGGTTGTTGGGCTTTATATTATCCATTCTTAAGTGGCTGACGGGGAGTAGGCGGTGGTTTGAATGGTGATGTTGAGAAAAATGTTGAAAGTACTTTATAAAGCTCTCCAAAGAACAAATGTAAGATAATGTAAGGTCGGAAATCGAAAAGTGGCCAGCAACAGAACAAGTCCAGTTATATATATATATAATATGTGACTTACTAGACAAGGGCAAATTAGGATGCTTGTGGGGCAAGAATTGGGAGGGGTGGGACCTTAGGGCAATTAACAATAATGCTAAAAAAAAATCTGCCTGACTTCGGTGGGCAGGTTGGTTTGCTTTGGGAGTAGGCAAGCGAAAGTGGGCCAAAAAATTCAAGAATCACGAACAAGGAAGAACGGAATGGGATGGACGTGTTTGTGGGTGGGTTTTATGTGTTTTTTCGAAGGGTAGTTTCCTATGGGATTGGGTGTTGGATTGGGAATGCAACCGATATTAAATGATTCCAAGAATAATAATAGTAATATTAGAATAACACACACACACACACTTTGTCTGACAACACAAAAGAGCGAGAAATGCTTTAGCATGAAACGTAAATAATTTCCAGTTTCCCCCAAATTTTTGTGGTTTCTGTGTGAGAAATGTTGGTTTGGAGGGTACGCTGGTGGGAAGTTGTTGATATATAAACCCAGATATTTAGATCTCGAAATCTAAAAACTTTTTCACAAGATGGTAAAGAACAAGTGAACACAATTAAAAAAAAAAAGGAACAGATGCAATGGTTAAAATACTTTTGTATCTTTGGAATCCTTCTTTCGCTGTTCTTACAAAGAGCAAGAGCGCTATTTGTTACATGGTTGAGTTTAGTTTAGTTTATACATGAGCAGTGTAGGGCATAGGGTGGTGAAAATTCTTTTGAAGTAATAGAGTGGACGATAGTACAAAACTGCAATAGGTTAAACTTCGGACTTTGTATTTCCCCTCTACTTTTTCAATGCATAAGTTACACAAAAAAGACCCAGTTCATTACCTTATTGGGAACTCGAATCTCAGATTTATCACACACACACACGCCCTTCTCTCTCACACACACTCACCACCCTCTCACACACTCACAGAGGGAAACACATAACACAAAGTATGAGCCAATGAGATTGCGTTCCATCTTTACATACACACTACATGAAATTAAGCTAGCGGGAAGAATCGACACCTACACAAGGGTTCAAAATTGAGTCACTACACTTTAAAATAGAAGACAGCACAGAAGAGAAATACGTGACGCTGGAGAAACGCCCATTCCCCCTAGTTTGAAAATCTTTTCTTCGATTACCCCCCATCTCTCTGTAGGTGTTTGTCTTTTTAGTAATCTTTTCCTTTAACCAAAACAATAAAGAAGGAAAGAATGCTCCCTTCTTCTTTCTTCTGTTAAAGTTGAGGGGGAAGAGAAGATTTCAACTCAGGGCAACTAATTGCCACTTGATTGTTTCACTGCTTGCTTGTCCTCCTTGACCTTGACTTTGCCAGGCATATCACTTTTGTGCTCTGTATCTCTGTATTTAGTTTTTGTTACTCTTTGTTGAGTGTATTTGCTTCACTTCCCACATCACACACACACACACACATCATCTACACAGGAGTAACAAAACCAAACGCAATCTTCACACACTCTTGTTGCTATCACCACGCCTTCCATCATGACACACACACACACCCTAACGCAATTCACTCGCCCTTTAGTTTGTGGTGGTGTGCTGCTTCACTTATTGGGAGTCACGGCTGTCGTCACTTCACTTCCTCGTATCCTGCATCTTCTTTGTCTCTTGCCTGCACTCTCCTCCTCTCCTCTACTCCCCACATGGAGATAGACAGAGCGACAGATAGGGGCGGGCAACAGCAAATCATAATTGTAATTCCGCTGATCATTATTTAGATTTGGTTCTTTTTTTTGCTCCCATCAGTATTTCTATCTCAATTAAGTGATCGGCATATATATAAACCCTTGTGCTTATACCTTTCAAGTCCCAAGGCTATGGGTTATGAGTCCTTGGTTAGATTTATTATTCTTTTTATTGTTTTACTTCCAAGGCTCCCTCTGTAAACTCGTGGTTGTTACCCTCTCTTCATTTCACGCCGTATACACCAATGATAGGAGGTTAACCCCAGCTTTTAGTTAAATTCCAGTCGCCAATCTTTGCTACACTTGCTGTGTTAACAATAGAAACACTTACATAAGCTGTCATATATCCATAGCGAAAACAACCGAAACCACTTTTAACATCCTCTACATGTACATGTCCTGTTCCCCGTATTCAGCTACGTCACACACACACACCAGCACAGAGACATACATCACACATCACACATTCTTTTGCTGGTCAACAAAACATCATTCTTTGAAAAAGCAAAAAAAAGCTTCTCCAATTTTCGAAACTTTGCTCTCTTTGCTTTGCTTTGCTTTGTTGTTCCTTTTTCTGTTCTTTATTTGGGGGGAAGGGAGTTTACTTCACTGTTCAACAGTTACCCGCGTTATGCAAATCTATCGGTCTGTCCGTTTCATCAATAATAAACTAACCCATCTCGCCTATTTCACTTCCTGTGCCTTCTTTACACCTTCCCCCAATTCCAACCCCAATTGTCAATTTTCCGCTTGCGCTTGTTCATTTCTGCTCCTCAGTTTCCCCGGGTCACACCTTCAATATCATTGTAATTTCTTACTAAGAAGACCCCGAATCCATCGATCCAACATGACACCAACCTATCAATCAAAATCATAGTAAAACCCTGTGGTTTTCAACAATCCCTTGTATTTTTTCTTGCCGTGCTTCTTGTCATTCTATTATCTTTCTATCGATGGCTTTGTTTGTGGGTTTTGTTACCCATTTTCCTGCCTCCATGCACCACCTAATTACCCCCTTTTTCTAAATCCGCGAAATAACTCTCACACTCTCACACACCAAGGATATATCTCCGCTCGTGCTGATGTTTCCGCGTCCGCACTCCTCCCTCCCTCCTTCTCTCTCTCTCCAAGAACTTGAAACCTAGAACAGCACAATGCAAACACTACCTAAGGTTGATAAATCCGGCCATACTTCTTTCTTTCACCACTTACGCAAATGATTCATTCACTGCTCTTACATACATGGCTATGCCTTATTGTAATGTAATACATGAGCTTTAATTTTTTTAGTTCTTTGTCATTCTTATTTCCTGGATCCGGTAATTGTATCTCTCGGCCAAGGCATCCCACCCCATCCCATCCACATGACCCGCCTCTGATACTCGCTTCCTTGACTAGATCACCCGTTCATTCATGCCCTTGAGAAAGGGAAATATGGCTGGGGTTCTTAGTTGCGCTAAAAAATTCTCGCCTGTAAGACGCATCCAGATGCAACATATCCAGGATATGCATTTTCTTGATTTATTACTAT
Source organism: Candida pseudoviswanathii (assembly GCA_030565125.1). Taxonomy (NCBI): domain Eukaryota; kingdom Fungi; phylum Ascomycota; class Pichiomycetes; order Serinales; family Debaryomycetaceae; genus Candida; species Candida pseudoviswanathii. Next base: position 47,565 of record JAJMBE010000049.1, on the reverse strand, counting down.
ATGTGTATCTATTCAAATAAACAAACAAACTTTCTCTGCCTTTCTTTATAAATTTAGGGACTCTACTATTTCTTTTAAGTTGCTAACATATCTATTCTCAATCTCGTCCCCGTTCCCGCTAACCACAGTCAAAATCAACTCGTTCAACTCGGCGCTCCCCAAAATATCAACATGTTCCGCAGTCTTGGCGCCGCCTCGTAAATCAAATCTGTCCGGCTCGTGCTTGATTTCAACAATGGTAACCTGCGAGTTGGCTGGGTTGTATCTCGACTTGTCTCCTTTGGCCCACTCGTGGCACATCGAGTGGGTTAATAACGAAACAGTGCCGTCTCCATCTCCTAATATGACGCCATTGGCATCCTCGGCATCTATTATGTAATCCAATTTCGTGGCTTTTTTATCGGCAGTCACATACTTGTATGCCCTTTCGGTAGGGTTTCCAACTCCGTAGAAACAATAGATCTTCATGTCGGGTGCTTTAGGCAAGGCAGCTTCTAATGGGTTCGACCACTTCAGGTGATCGTTGTTGTTCTTCTCTAATTGCGTCTTGCTGTCTGTGATACCGTAGGAGTAATTCTCACGGACTCTCTTGGAATACCAGTCTGGTGATTTGTCCAATAATTCATGGATACCTTCGGCCATGGTGATCTCCCTGTATGGCTTAGCGTCGCTAGTTTGGTTCTTAAACTGGATAAATGTACCAAAGGAACGATCTTTAGGTTTGTGGCCATCCGTAACTTCGTCATCACTGAATGTGATAATTGGATCATCGGGCGCATGCGTTAAGTTACCCCATATCTTGTCTCCCCCCTTGGGTAACATACTGGCAATACCACCAAATGTACGCAACATATCGACTCTTTCACGTCTGCTGAAAAATTGCTCCAATCCGTAAACCGCCAACGCGTTCAACTGAACGGTATCTTTCATTTCCCCAGAGATCAACACCGGAATACTCTTGGGGGTACCCAAAGTCGACCCACTGATGTCAATAATCGACTCAATATGATCATTCACCCAGTTTGGTCCGCCATTGCCATAGTATGGTTTCCCAGTGGCTTCGACCCATTTCAAAAAGTAGAAAATAATCTGGGATCCCATCGAGTGGCCAATCAACACAGTCTTCTTGTTGTTCAACTTGTTATTCAACTCAATCTGCGCCTTAAGTTTCGAAAAATACCCATCTCTTCTCTCCAAGTCAATGTAAGCCAATCTCCAGTCATAACTAGCACTCACCATGTTGTTTGGTCCGTACCCAATAACCGCCAAGTTCTGCAAGATCTTGTTCCAGATCCAGTACCCAGCCATAAAGAAGTCCGCCGCTTCGAAACCCTGCGCCGCACGGACTTTAATATTTGGAGGATCCAACCCCGTCTTCTCGTCCAACTGAATATGCTTCAACCAGCACGTTTTCTCCAAAATCATTGTCCTTAACATATAAAATGACCCCCATAATCTCTTCCTAAAGTATCCGATAGATGGACAATCACCGGTGGTGGTTGTTCCCCACGATTCCAACCCCGTGCTCACAACACCAGGAACCAACACGACATTGTGGTCATCGGTGAAGTTCTTCTGGGCTTTCAAGCGAAGCCCGACGGAGAAGGAATCGGCCAGACCGTGCAACCCATCGTTATCTTCGCCCTTGCCTGATTCCTGCAAGTACGTCTGGATGCTGTTGGGCAAGATATCCTTCCAGTTCTTCCAGTCGTCAAAGATCCCGTTGAACTGGTCAAAGTTGATAAACTTCTCCAAGTCGCCATTGAAAGGATGTGTGTCTGTCGTAAATGCCCACGCAAAGATTAACCCAATAAGGGTACCAAAGATAAACATGACCCGACGAGACTCCAAGATCTTCTTCTTGGGTTTCTTCTTCTTCTGCTTTGTTTGCAGGTCGTCTGATTTGGAGATCGATGATCTTCTGGACACCAGGATGCTGCCATCGTCCTCCAATACTGGTCTGGTTATGTTGTGGTGGTGATGGCTGTGGTGGGGTTCGTCATGTAGGACTGGTCGCAACACGGTACCGCTGGGATCAATTGAGGAGGAGACTGCTTCTGTTTCTGAGTCGTCTGTGTCGCTTGTGGCGGCACTTGCGGATTTTCTGTTCTTTAAAGACGACATGGGTGGTGTAATACGTTATCTTTAAAGGTTCTGTTGTCCTATCTTCTGTCTGTGTTTGTTTTTTAGGTTTGCTGTCAGGGAAGAAATTCTCACGGCAACGCGGGCAGCCCAAGGAATAAAAAAGACACACCACCGCGAATGTCAATACATACGAATTACGAACAAAAAATGGCGCACTACGGGACTGTCGCATGAGCCTCGGGAAGACTTCGATTTAAATAAGTGGGTTATATATCCGATAATAGTATACAGCTATTTCCCGCATTTATAAGGCATCCATAGTGTAGTCATACTCAATACCAGGAGTAACACTAGCAATGAACTTCAAGAATATAATCAAATAATGGTCTACTCTTATCCCATCTTCTTCTTCTTCCCCATCCCCAGTCTTATCTTCAACTGACAACTTCTTGACATCCTCACTTAAATCACCCCCAGCTGCAGCTGCTTCCTCCTCTTTCTCCTTGTTCTTGTTCAATTTCGAATGCTTCATCAACACCTTCATCACCGACGAGTGCTTGCACGGATGGATCGACACCGACGTCGTATTGAACCCCACGGGCAACTTTTCAATCGTAGCCGTCTTGTCCTTGTAGTCCAGATTTATATCCTCAAACATCTGGTTAGGCAACAATGGGATCCCATTCGAGTCGAACCCAACGAGGTATAACTTGGGCACTCGGTACGACGTCGAGTACGTTATGTACAAATCGTATTTCCGTAACTTGTTATTAGTCGAATCTTCAATTATATCAAACTCTTCGTCGAAATCCCCCTCCTCTTCTGCATCCCCCTCTTCATTGTCAATCTCTGTGATCTCTTCAATCTCAGCGGCCTCTTCCTCTTCTCCAGCGTGTCTATTATCATGCTTGATCTTCTTCGACTTGACCCATCCATCTTCATCAACCTCTTCCTCCTCTTCTTCCCCGTCCTCTGGGTTCTCCTCGCCAGTCAAGTAGCTTCCGGCACGTTGATAACTAGGCACGTGCTTGGTGATCAAGAATTGTTTATCCGGGGGCAAGAACGACTTCTCTAATTCTTTCTTGGGGCACTTGGACCACTGCCAGGTGGGGAACTTGTATACAAGGTAGTCGCCCGCTTTGACAAACTCCTCAGGGCTGATCTCTCCCGTGGTGGAGAAGTTAGATGTGTGGTTGATGGGCGTCAAGTACTCTCTTAAACTTGATATCTTGGATCGAATAGATGCCATGGTGTGATCTGTATTAGGTTAACTTCGGAAAAAGAAAAAGAGGTAGTCCAGCAAGAGATAAACCACACCTTTTTTTTTGTTCTTTGATTGGTAACGAACGTGATAATGGCGATAACAAAATCGGGTCGTGTAAGATGGTTGGAAACGTGACTACCCCGGTATTTCCATAATCAGGTGCTGGGTTTACTTCCGGTTTGGGTGTGATTTTGAATCGGGGATGCAAAATTTCAAGCTGACAATGATTACATAACGCCGACCTGCTAAATTATTATATATCCACACACTTTTTACGAGATACATTTGGTGATGGCGATGAGGGCGAGAATGGGGTGGGAGAAAACGCTTTGTGTTGATGTTTGGTTTTTGAGAGGATTTGGTCAAGAAACCATGGTAAATTTGTTGAACTCACCGCATCAGTGACAAAACTGCGCAAGAATTATACAATTTGAAGATACGAACAACTAGAGATAAAATAGATTACCAGGGTTTGCTAAATATAGACATCCTAATTGAGGTACTCCACTGCGTTGTTTGATTGGGTATGTGGTGGGTTTTAGACACGCTGTTAGATTGATTGAGTGCGTTGAAATCCCCCCCACCATGCTCTTTGTTATTGTTGGTGTCGCGAGGGTGTCCATCTAACTGGTGTTACATTGAACCCACCTTAGAAGAAGGCAAATCTGATATTTTCCATTTGTAAAACCTCGTACGAAGTATGTAAATAATAACAACGTCTTTGTGGTGTTCGCCGAAAACCCCCAACACTGGAGTTGGTGATGATGTTTGTATATTTTCTTTGCTCTTGATGTGGGCCAGGTTTTGCGTCGTGTTTCCTAATCGGGAGCCTGTCGTTTGACTAAATACCAAAAAAACTAAATATAGCCTCGAAGAATTAGCAGAATAATAATAAACCCAAATCCCCAATTTAGGACCAAACTAAAACTCTAGAGAGACTCAACTGGGTTTATATCTGTCAATCAAATGATACTCACCTCTCGTCTAACGCCCTTTCAAGATCGACATGTGTTTATATTTTCTTGCGGACTTGGGATGATGTCGCGTAGAGATGGGCTGTGTCGCGAGGCGAAAACGGGCAAACGCACTGGGTGGGCGCGTGCATTCTTGGGGGGGGGGGGCTATCGGGGGCCAGAGGGGGGGGGAGGGAGATTAACAATGAGGATGCTGCGCTCGGGGAGCCAAACGTCAAAGACTGGCGGAGTACACGTAGGGCAATGAAAAATAAACCAACAAAGGCCTGAAAGAAAAGAAAAAACAAACAAACAAACAAAGGGTTCTATTTTTCTTGCCTTTGTTCTTGTCTTGGATTTTGCGTGGTTCATGCAATATGACCAAATCATCATCGAGAGAACGGAAGGCGTAAATAATAAGGCAATGTATAGAATAGAACAGAAAGGGGAATTTTTTCATGGGCTTCTCACTTGTTTAATTTGTTTCATTCGAGATTGTTAGAAGAAGAGATTGGCACAATGAGATACTCGCCCCGAGTGAATCAATAGGCGATCTGTCAAAGGGAACTAAGACGTGACTTTTTTTTCGTGTCTCTCCAGGCAGTGGCGGCCAGCGTACTACGGGGTCCCAGCAGATCTTGTCCTTACGAGTGTTGGGTGTTTGTGGTCGCTGTAAGTCATGTGGTATTCCCACTTTGTGGTGCCAGGATGGTTTCTGCTCCGCGAGTCGCTCGCTGTCTCGGGTGGGTTCTGCCACGGTCCAAAAAGGAATTCTTTCCTGAAAAATTTTATTGCGCGTCTTGTGGTGCATTTTTTTTATTTGGCTGCAACTCAAAGTCGTGTGAATCAGGCTAATTAGTAAACAATCACATTTTTGGTTTTTTCTCACTTTCGTGTCATATTTTATTCACCTTCGCAGGAATAATAACGACAAAGAGAGAGAGACTGGGATAGAGCGAGATTATTTATTTTGCGGCATCTTGCAAAATTATAACTTCTAGGAGAGTAGAGCAGGAGTAGCAGAAGGAGAACAGGGTGTCTTGTAAAACAGATCCTTCTTCTGTGTAAAACAAAAATAACGCTTTCTTCGCACGCAGGAAATGAAGGGGAGGGAACGAATTGAATTACTCGATTAGACGAAGATACTAATATTTCGGTTAAATCTCTATTTTGCATCTTTGCTTTGTGCACGCCAGATGAGAGGATACCCGTAAAATATACAAAACAAAAGGTAGAGTTGAAACGCGGTGTACAACGAATTGTTTGTTTGGTTTCTGACTAGTAAAGGAAGGGTTCATCATCACTAGCCTCTAATTCGATACAAGTTCTGTATTGAAACCAATTGGCAGTAAGGGGATCGGATGTACAAAGGTGTTACCCTTTCGTGTTTGTCTGTTTTGGCGTGCGATATCCTTTTGCCTTATAGTTTAGCATGGGCTTTTTTTTATGTCATTAGAGCACTGGATGGCACTGGATGGGTGGACGGATGGAGTGAGTGTCAAAAGCATGGGATGCGAGTCACGTTCACCAAACTCTTTTTTGTTTTTCTTTTCTGTTTAATTGCGAAAAGAAAATTTTGTGGTTGGGTTTGTTTATGTTTTGTTTTGTTCTCGATGCAGTAACTGGTTACAAAAAACACCAAAAAATCCCAAAAAGACACCCAAGAACCTTAACTAAGTAATAAACAAGAACTTACACCTGGCCTGGCCTGGCCTACCAGTGCTCTTTTCATACAAAACAAATGCTTAATCCCAACTATTTCCCCCCTGGGAGAAACAAAAATTTTCAACTTCCTTCCTTCTTCTTCACCTCCAGGCTATCAACAACCAACTGCTGCCATTATTCATTTGGGTACTCAATTCCAATTGAACTAACACCACTAGCATCTCCTTCCTCCTGTATTAATACCTCACCTAAAGCAACAAACCACCCCCCCTGCCTACCCAGGAGCGAAGCAAAAAAAAAAAACTAAAAGAATCACGTCCCTTGGATTCAACAAAAATTACTCCTTCTAATTCCCATACCATTGCGTCCCCTCAACCATGTCTATCACCACCAATAGAATTGCATTATCTTCCATCAAAGATACCCACTTGAACTCGTCTTCTGTCTCCCCAAGCAACACGCCAACCAAGGACAGAAAAAGACCAACCTTGTTCAACAGCATCAGAAAGCCTACTCATGGCCATTCTGCCTCAGTGTCAAGAACCGACTTGTTCACCAAGTCGTTCGCCCTTGCTAACTCAGCAACCACGCTAAACAAGAAATTCTCACCATTGAGAGCTGTCAGCTTCTCAGACTACAGATCCACTTCAAACAGCAACGGCGCTACCCCTGGGTTGAGACTCCAGTCCACCAGCGACGCGTTCAGAAACGACACCGCTGGTTTGGCTGCTACGAAATTGAAGTTGAAGTTGCAATTGGCCTACTACAAGGTGCAGCAGAACAAGGAAACGCGTCTCAAGTCCATGAAGTACAACACTACTAGCAAGTCAGCTTACAAATCTACTGCTATTAAGTTAAATTCCGTCATTGCTTCCTTGGAGAGCCCTCCAACTTCGGCAAAGAACTCACCTACGCCTACTTCTGCCAGTGGTCCATTTGACTCGCCAGATTACCACTCCATCATCAAACCTTCGGCTGTTTTGCCAACACCACCAGACCAACAGAAACCAACCGTCATGAATTATTCTCACTCCATTAATGTCAACTTGAACGCCACGCCAAGTCATAAATCAACCTTTAATGCCATCATCAACCCAACCAAGTCCAGATTAAACAAAATTGCTACCAAAAAGGGCACCGCGAAGAGAAGCCAGAAGCTCAAGTTATTCCAGATCAAAAAGAACTCGGTGTACTACAACTCCAACCAAAAGAAGTTGCCATTGATCCAAATGCAAGAGCAGTTTGGCATGGACATTGTCAACCACTCCACTTCCTTCAGTGCCCCTTCGTCGCAGGGCAACGCCACCGCGAACAACGCGGGAAACTCTCAAGGGGTTAATTTCTCCTTCATAAACTACCCACAAAGCCAAGAATCCACCACAGGCAATAGCCACTTGCCATCAATTATTCTCAACCCACCTACCACCACCACCAACAACAACACATCCAACTCCACGTCGTCATATCTTAAACATCATGAGCAAAAGACTAGTTTACCATCGATTAACAAGATCTTGAAGACTCCAATAAAGAGAGCCAACTCCATGAGACCACCTTCACATTTCCTGTTCCAGACATCATTCAACGATGCTGCTCCATTGGTTGTCCCTGGCTCGCAATCTCAAGGCAACCCAAACGATGAAACTATCATTGATGAAGATAATGAAATGACAATTATTCAAAACACCACTATCAATAACACCACAATTGATCAGAACGCAACCATTGAAGTCAACGACGATGACGACGATGACAAAACAACTAATAAGAAGCAACAGGATATCCTCACTTCTTCACCTTTGCATAACCAACAGTTCACCACTCCTAACAAGTTCAGCGTTGCTAAATCGTTATTACAATTAGGTGGCCATAGGATGTAACCACCGCTACAGACGTTTTTACCTATCATTGTGTGTATTATTAGCTTATACTTCTTCTACTTCTAATTTTTTTGTATATGTATTATAGATAAAGACTACTTAATAATAAATGTCACGTCATCATACAACTACAGAATTGCTCATGCTAGGCAACATCGAATGTGCTTCGATGTTCAAGTTACCGTCTTCCACAATCCCTTCTTCGATGCAATCCTGGATGATCTTGTCCCAGTTACTAGTCAACACAAAGAACAACTGACTCAAGCTCACAAACATCAACGCGATCAACATCCCCATCCAGAGCCCAAACAACTCAAAGTCCAACACGAACGCAAAGACAAACGCAAAGGGCAATGCAATCACATAGTATCCAATGAGATTCATGACCCCACCAATCATCTGTCTTCCTTGTCCACGCAACGCACCAGCCGTGGCACACGACAAACAGTCGTTGATCTGGTAGATGGCGCCAATGACGAGCACCTTCTTCGCGAGCTCGATGACGACCTTGTCGGTGGTGTAGAGTCTCACGAGCATGCCGCGGAAGGAGAACAAGAGGAGACAGTTGAGCAGGCCAAGCGCGAGCGAGGTGTAGATGGTTGCCTTGGTGGTTATCTGCGCCGAATTTTTGGATGCCGCGCCAATGTACCATGCGATTCTCGTGCCAGCGGCAATGGATAATGCAAAGGGGATCTGGTAGAAGATGACACAGGTGGTGCTGATGATGGATTGTGCAGCGAGGGTCTCGGTGCCGAATCTGGCGGCTTCGAGGGTGATGATTTCAAAAGCGAACCATTCGGCTTCGATCATGAGCACTCCCGGGATAGAAAGGTTGATCATTTTCTTCCAGTTGGTGAAGAAGATCCGGTTGGTGAGTTTCTCCTTGGGCCAGCATTGGTGCCCGTTGACGAAGAATATATAGGCAAAGAGGGAAATGCACATGACCCAGTTGGTGATGACCACTGAGATTGGAGCACCAATAAAGCCCAACCCTATGGACTTGTCCCAGACCAACATGTAGTTGAGCAAGGCGTTCATGGGGGCACAAACACACAAGACGATGGTGCTGGCGTGGAAAATCCCTTGACTTTGTAGATAGTGCTTCCCGTTCTCAAACATGATGAACCCAGGAACACCAATACTCAAAACCTGCAAGTACTGACTTGCCAACCGGCACATCTTCTCACTCTCCGCGGTGCCGTCGCCAATTATCGACATCAACAAAGGGTAGCTTCCCCACATCCACAAAATCCCCATTGGGATATACAACAACAAAAGCAAATAAGTACATCTAACGAAATGCACCCCGACGGAGTTGTAATCCTTCCTGCCATAAGACTGCGCACACAACGTGTCCAAACACGTACTCACGCCCTGGATGATGGCATACCCGGAGATGTTTGCCGTCATGGAGCTCAAGCTGATCGCGGCCAACTCGTTGCTTCCCAAGTTTCCCACACTAAACACGCTCGCGACGGTCAAGGAGTACTGCAACAAGAACGTGATGATCAACGGGATCGAGTACTTGAGGATCTTGGTGCACTCCGTGTACGTGGACGTCTTTGGCTCGGGCGCGAGCGTGAGCGGGTGGTTGCTAATGATGTCCTGGATGTTGTGTGACTTGCTTGAGATGTTCGAGACCGTTCGCCCAAGCTGTGGGGACATCGGTGGGGTTGTTGGCGGGATGCTGTGCTGGAAGTTGAAGGTCTTGGGAAAGTTGTCATTGGATATGGTTGATGCGGCTATCGATTGTCTTCTGTGTTGGACATACTGTATGATTTCATTCTCATCGATGCTCTCTGACCTCGACACCAGCGGGAGTAATGGAGATACCTCGCTTTCAGACATGACTGGACCGTGAAGAAGCGGAATCAGTGAAAATTTTCTCTGGCGGGTGGGTCTTGATGATTATTTAAACTTATCAAGAAAAATAAAACAAAAAAATTTAGAGTTTGTAAACAATAGAAACGCGGAATTGAACCACCGGGATAGGACTATGGTCTTGTGAAGGAGGGTGTGATTTTGATATCGTATTATTGGATGGTTGTGATTCTTGATTTGATCCCAGATCTCTTATCTTTAGCGGGGGGGAATTTAGAGAGTGGTTGCGACACGAGGGTGTAAAGTTATTTAGCGGGCTCGTTTTTTACTAATGCGTCATTGCGCATTATCTCTGTTGTCTATATTCTCAGATACACATCATTGACCAATCCACCCACGTATTTGATATGGTCTTCTAGGGTGTACTCAAACGTACTACCAAAATCAACCGTCTGCTCCAACTGATCGATCTTCACCGCGTTGTTGAACTTGTTCTTGATAACCATCTGGAAAATAAACGACTCCAAGTCTAGGTTTTTGGTGACGTCAAGCACCTCGTACGCCGTCTCTATCTTGATGAACGAAAAGTACTGGGACAATTTGATAATGTTGTTCTCAATTATGTTCAAGTACAACCTGTCGAAATCCATGTGCTCCTTCACGATCTTGAAATACCCGTTTCTGAAATCATGATTCACAATAGACACCAACAAATCCTTCGACACAAACGGACTCAGCACTACCAGGTTCGAAAGCTTTCTTGCCTCTTCATCCTCTCCAAGCTGCAAGCTATCATTTAGGTAGTTACATATATTGCCATTTCTGAAATCGTAGCAACTTATCAAGTAAAGCTCCAAAATCTTCAAGTTCAACGAATGCACAACCTCCCTAAACTCTTCCTCCTTCGGAATCCCATTAATGATCAACATCTTTTTATTTATCAAGTCGATAAAGTTATCGTACTCCAATCCTTTGAACAAGTACTGGTAATCGCTCTGCAAGTCCGGCGTCGTAATCTTAATGAACCAGCTCTTATAGTCCTTCACGTCGTGTCGGAACCCAATCATGGACCTGTTCAACAGGGATACTAACTCACCGATACTGCTTGCATCCTCAGGGAAGTTCACCATCAAGGACTCGATCTTGAGCAATTCCAAGATATGTCGGAACGACGGGTCAGACGTGATTGAAGACGATAGGATGGAAAGCAATTGCGGCTTGTCTAGTTGACGCAAGACATTTCGTAAAGTGTCGATTTTCGCCTTGTCCGAATGTGACTGATCAGTGATGATGTCCAAGATTTGTGTGCTTGACATTGGTGTTGTTGTGCTTATGGTTGCCCTGGGACGGGGGAATGTGTGTTGGCAATGCTCCTTTTTTTTTCTTCGACTTGTGTTATTTCGTTGGAGGACGTGATTGTGAAGAAAGAATAGACGGCCAAGAGAGCAACAACAAAGGTGAGCATGACCGACGTTGCTTCTGTGACGTCTAATGCGGTCACAGAGTACGTATCCATATAAATACCCCCCACGATTCGTCAACTATATGGGAGAATTCGTCGTGTCATTTGTCGGCCTGAACGACATTCATCTGTGCATTTCAAATTTCAACAAACTGGGCGTGTGGCGTAGTTGGTAGCGCGTCTGCCTTGCAAGCAGAAGGTCATGAGTTCGACTCTTATCTCGTCCAAGTTTCTTTTTTTGTTTGCCTGGTAAAAGGTGTTCACAGTTTGGGCAGGTGCATAGAATCAAGGTCATAAGCCTACAATTTCTCTGGAAATTGGCAAATACATCCCGTTGTTTATCTAGCTCATTGCAGCGCTGAGATTCACCTTAGAAGGGCTGTACATTTTTTTGAGGTTTTATTAGGGCTAACGAGAGAGTCGAAAAAGTTATCCTGAAGTTAAGCCGCTGTATAATGCTGACAGCTCGAACATGGCCGATATCTTTCTAGAGTTGCAGATTGACTCTGTTTGGACTTTGGGAAAAACAAAAAAATAAAATGGGGCAAACGGGGAATTGAACCCCGGGCCTCCTCGAATTTTATGTTTAAGTTGTTAAACCCAAACGAGGAATCATACCACTAGACCATTCGCCCTGAATTGTGAAATTTTGAAACCACCCGGTCCACAAGCAGATGAGCAGTCTTCGTTAAGACCAGGGTTAGATAAGAACTGCTGGTGATGAAGCGAGTGAGAGAGTATCCAAAGTAGAGGTGCCCCTCAGCGACCCTCACGAATGGGAAACAACAGTGATAACCCGAGTTGGCGAGGCACAACATGGCTCGTCTCTCGATGATACTGGCAAAAATTCTTTACTGAATACACAAGGTGTCGTTAGAGCCGATGTACAAAAAGAGATCAACCAGATCAGCAGAAGTCAGTCAGCATGATAGAGAATATATCTAAAATCTTCAAGACCAGTACATTTCTGAGAACAGCACACTGAACAAGTATAAAATAATATAAAAACTAAAGACCCAATAGAAATTGACTCAGGGTATCAAAAAGCAACCCCATGTGGTCCTTGTGAACGATAGAAATCATGTCATGAGTCAGAAGACGTCGATTCTCCTCTAAAATACGATAAAAGTAGTCATTGACTTGGTATCTTTGAACATAGATACGATCAATTCTTCCTCGGCATGGCTACTGCAGTACGGATGATTTGTTGGTCCTGCATCCCTTGAGTTTTGATGTCTGAAGACATCGGTCAAACCAAACCTAGAAAAAATCCGAGCCAAGAAGTCAATGATTTCTCTTTCTCCTGGTTGATAGGACCTTCCTTGTTCAATAATGCCTCTTGAATGTTCCACTATGTCATTGCAGTGCGATTCAACGTTGTTGAAATCCCCAGTAGCGATCGCTTCTGCACCAGCTGTTCTTGCTGCGCTCAATCGTCTTTCAAGTATCTTTGCTTCTTGATATTGAGCACGGTAATTAGAACTCAGGAAATACGGGTTAAATAAATGTGCAGGCAAGGTTGGGTGGTAAAGCACTGATAATCTACCGCTGACTTCAAGGTTGGTGACTCGGACATCCAGAAGCTCGGAGCACGTCAAGAACCCTGTCCAAGATGTCTCCTTCGTCTGCAAGAATTTGCGGTTCTCCTTCAAGCTACCTCGAAATTTCTCTTTGGTTTTAGTTTCCTGTAAGCTAATGAGTTCCATGTTCGGGCTTGCTTGGATGATGCTGTCGAGGTCCATTCGAGCCTTTGACTCCGTAACTGGCTTTGACCATCCTAGGTTCTTGGAAGCAATATTGGCGTTTCTCTTTGGTATTCCTGACTGGGCTACTTTGACTCTAATCGAACCTGTTTCAATTGTTTGTCCCTGGAGCTGGACCCCATTGCTCTCCATGGGTATTAAAGATTGTTCGTTTTGCGGTTGTAATACCATATATTTGAAATCCCCAGCATTCTGGAAGGTGTAAAGCGCTCGGTTCTCTTCAGTCCCATATATTAATTCTTTCAATCTTTTGACCGTGCATGTCAAAGAATTGGATGACGCAAGTGATATTTGAAGCTCTTGATGTTGATGTCGATCTTCAGTGGGGCTTCCTGCATAAAATTGTTTGAAAGTGTGAGCATTTGGTGCTGGGATAGCTGCTTCTTCCTGGCCAAACTTGCAAGTTTCATATATGAAGCTTGCCTCTTTGTCATAACGTTTAGTACGGGCAAATATATGGGCAATCTCAGCCTCGCGTTCTTCTTGTCTCCGTTTTGATTCCGCTTTTCTTTTTTCCTCGTATCGCTGTCTTCTTTTAGCTAGGTACTCGCGCTTCTTTTTTGCGTACCATTCGCTTCAGTCGCCATGAGTCTTGGTTTTGTCAACAGAGGAGATTATTCTTCCATTTTTCTTGATAATGTGTAATTTTGTAGGATTTATAAGTTCAAGGGGTAATGAAATATTGACTGGGATATCATTGGAATTGAGATTCGTGCTCTGTTCGCTTGCTTCAATGGTTGTAACAGCTAACAATTTGGTTCGGTCGTTGAAGTTTAGCAAGAACATCTTAATGCGCAAAACACGGCTCTTCAGCAAAAGCTTCAGACGAAACTTGTATTCGTTTTTCATTTTATTGTGGTCTACTTATAAATACAAAGAACATACAGTGTAGACAACAGATATCGGAAATCGCTAGTTAGATAAAACGTTTTGTGATATATAACATTTTGGGAACGTCCAGCAAAAAGAGGAGTTGTTTGTTACATACCAGTGCCACGCAATTGTCCGGTCAAGTTATTTAGCATGCCTCACACTCGTGCGCCTAAAAGATTGGTCCATTCTGTGTCAAGAGAAAGTAAAAACACTGTACAGTCAGAGAATAGGGTATGTAGCAAAATATGCGTGTGCAAACCGGGATAAAAAATCAATGTATAGAGCTTGTATAGAGTTGTTTAAAATTGCTTACAGTAAGGGTATCTTCTAGTAAGTATCCTATACAATCCCGAAAATAATCATATATTAACAAAGCATAAACAAGTAGCTAGAATTTTTGATTAGTCAGTAGCTGGCTTTGTTCTTTGCCTCGTACCAGAAAAACTTCTGGACCCATATCAACCATACCGTCGAGCCCGACCTCTTCGGGCAGCGGCAGTCCTTAATTAGTGAGTTACTAGACTCAGAGGCCAAGAGGGCACTTGTAACCCTATAAAGGGAACTCAAAGCGCTCTATGGTGGAGAAAGAGAGAAGGAAGTAAAAAAGGCAGAGGAAATATTCCTCCCTATTTACAGACTTGCTTTTCTTCATACAGTTATACAGATCTCAGCGCATGAAAGGCATTGCTTGTGCATACGTATCCTTTTGTAGTCTGATATATCACGCCCAGGATGTATTCATAGTCAATTTGCCAAAGTACAATACAACACACGTGCCATACTGACCCCTCAATTTGTAGTCAATACAAAACCCGATGAAAAAGCTTGTCTTCACCATATGGTAGCATACTCTGCTATTTCCGTTTTCATAAGGAGTTCATGGGGTGCAAGCACTTCAACAACAGGATCTTCAAGTGTCAGTGCTCTGGAAAAGCACTTTATAAGCATCCCATGGATCAAACACAGCAGATTACAACGTCTTCGAGTGTATCAATCAACGAGTTTACAAAATCACACATATCAAAAAAATGATTGACAAGTAAAACAAAGCGCCCTCATTGCCTCATTGTTTTGCAACAAAGACCAATCGGCAACTATCCAACAGATCAATCAAAAAAGGCCCCAGGAACGTGGATGTCAATGAATCATCATAATTGGGGACAAAAAAGAAAGCAAATATGGACGAGATAAGAGTCGAACTCATGACCTTTCCCATGCTAAGGGAACGCGCTACCAACTACGCCACACGCCCTATTTGTTGAATTTGTAGGAGCTCATAAGGAAGTCGATTAATAGTCATTAACAATACCATCAAATCATGTGTGTTGATCGATCCTGACAACAACATCAGAAATGTTAATCGCCTTGGGAAAACAACAGACTTTGGAATGGGTAAGTTTTGTAGCGACGAAGTAGGAGTGTTCAGAGTGAGTACGTTCTACGAAGAAGGATCGAACACAAAGAAACTCATAATACATTCAAATGCTATATAAAGGTGCTATATGGGTAACCACGGTTAGTACAAGTAAACAAAAGGTGCTTCTCGTGCAGCTAGCTGGGCCACAATAGATATCAATGTCCCCACAACGGTGGAGCAAAAAATTCTCTGGTTTTGAGAATGGAGAGCACGGGAAATCGACTGCCTTTTAAAGTTTTCTGTTCGCCACCATGGCACTGTTAACCGGCTGCACGTGCCCCCTTTCATACTGTGCTATACAAGAAAATATAACTGGTGTCTCTCTATACATAAGACTTATATTAATAACCATAGTAAGTGCTATATTAACCAATGTACTGGTTAGTAGTCTAAATTACCAGTGTGGGAATCGAAATGTCACCTTACTCTCCTGATCTTAATCCGATCGAAAACATATGGACATGGCTTCTCAAAAGTGGTTCACGAAGTTTTCTATCGCTCCTATAGTAGCGGAGTCCACGATTGACACACAGTATAAAAAATAAACAATATGTGTATTCAAAAGATGCTAGAATTGTTGGAACGTGGTTAGTAGTGAACATGTAATAAATACATCCCCGAATTTTAAAGTGGGACATAATTACATGAAAACACAGACTTAAAAATAGAATCAATGAGCATATCCTGTTCTTCTAGGAGAAATTAAAAGAGACAAAAAAAAAAAACGAGGATCACCACTTGAGGTCTTTTACAGCTCTATTTATAGTCAGAAGTTTTTTTCTCCCGCTGGGCCAACTGCCGCCACACCATTCCTTGTTTTCCCCACACACACCAACCATCTGAAAAGGGCGAATGGTCTAGTGGTATGATTCCTCGTTTGGGTTTAACAACTTAAACATAAAATTCGAGGAGGCCCGGGGTTCAATTCCCCGTTTGCCCCGATTCTTTTTTTTTCCTTTTGTTTGCTGCAGGGTCTCCGACTCTCCACCATCAATGGTTCTACACTTTTCTCCTTTTCTATTTATATTTAAATCAATGTTTTAATTATTTGATAACTTTCTAATCAATCTTTGAAATACTGGTCCGCTCATTTCTTGATTCTCAATCTGTTGTCTTATTCTTTGATTCTTTTCCTGTTTCATCTTCTTCATGTCTTCCAGTGAAGGAGGTAATGCTTCGTTGACCCTGTCAGCAGCTTTAGCTTCTTCAAACGAACTTATCGTGCTCAACAACCCATCAGCACCGTGCAACAACGACCCCTTGGGTAACATACCACGGTTCAATTGCTTCAAATGAGCAACATTTTCTTGCTCTTCTCGCAAGACCTGGAACATACGTGACATCTTACCAATGGCAATGATCTTGTTACGCAAGGCTTGTCTCTTGTCTTCTAACGACATGTCGCCATCTTCGACGCTCTCTGGAGATGGCTCCACTGGCGGACGAGCTCTTGGAGACACTGGGGTTTCTGCGGTTTGCACACCAATTTGCGCCTCCGTAAAGGGCAAGTCTTCGTCCAATTCCTCTTCGGTACAAACATTCAAGATGGACACCAACATATCGGTAACCTTCTCGCCCACAAACGGTAAGGACCAGGTAAAGACATCCATGAAATGTGGCAACCAGTATGGGTGAGGCGAGGCATTGAACTGTCTGATGTTCATGACATTGTTTTCGTACTTCAACACGGCAGCCTTGTTGTTATAACTGTCCAAGTAGTTTGGGGCACTAAACATGGTCAACAAAGAAGGGAACCCCATGGTTTTAGTTCGCTTGTACATTCTGTACCCAGCATTCTGCGCCTCATGGGCACGAATGACCGACAATAACTTAGTTCTGTCCAAGAACTTGCATGCAGCCTTGTAAGTGAAGGCATAGGAGCAACCTCTGACGGTGTTTGTCACATACTCTTGGTCCAAGGTATCTTCGTCGTACTCCTCAATAGGATCAGCCCATAACAAATCACACATCAACCCTTTAGTTGGGGGCTCTCTAAATCGGTGCAACTTCCTAATGCTATCCAAACTTGTCAATTGTGGCGACAATCCACCATGGACACAGAAAAACTGCTCATTCATAATAGCAGCCAACGGCAAGGAATTAAAACTTGTAATACACACCTCATACAAGTCCTCCGAGTACTTGTGCAAGCACTCATTCTTAAACGTGAAATACTCCGTCAAGTGACGACACTCGTGGTTACCCCTCAACATCCAAAAGCTGTTCGGGTACGTGATCTTCAACGAATATAAATAAATCAAACACTCAATGGAGAAAGACCCCCTATCGACATAATCCCCCAAAAATAAATACTTTGTGTTGGCAGGGTCCCCGCCAACTTCAAACAACTTCATCAAATCGTAATACTGGCCATGGACATCACCACAGATGGTCACGGGTGCAGTTATGCTCAACAAGTTTGGCTCATTTGTCAAGATCTGCGTCGCCATCTTGATGATCTTGCTCGCCTGCTCTTCACGCAACCGGCCCTCCTGTATGAAATGGGTTCGTAAAAACTCGCAGTTTGGCAACCCATTTGGCAAGAAAACCTGCTGATCAGTCGGGTGGAACGTGGCCGGGGCTTTCACTGACTTGACGGCTCTCTCCACCGTCGAAATCTGCTCGCCTTCTTCAGTCACGTATATGGTGTAATCTCTGCCTTCGACCTTGGTGCAGACGGGTATGTTAGCGTTGCTCTCATGCGGTTTGTTCTTCTTTTGTATGGCGTTCAATGCATTATTGATTTGGTTGGTGTTGCGTTCAATGTGACGGTCCGACATGGCTGTAGGTTAGTCTAGTTGTGATCTAGCAAGTCGGGGATGGGTATATATTGAATCAACTAAGATGGAGAGCTTTTAGACTAACGGTCACAAGAAGTAAACCATTTTTTTTTTTCGTTGACTTATTATTATTGTGAGCCAAGAAGAAAAAGCGTCGTGTCAATGTGTAAAAATTATACAATTTCTGTGCTCACTCTTGGTCGCGTACGTAATCTTTTGTTTTAAGTCCTGCAAGTTGGGCATGCGTGTATTTATAGATTCTCTCTCTCGGCTATTACACCTTACATGAACGATTCTAGAACTACTTGGAAGAATCAACATAAATAGTCTCCGTCTCGCCAGTACTCAACCCGTTGAACCTAGTACTAGCACAACTGGTATAAGCGCCAACGTTCTCAAAGAACAACCAGTCGCCAACCTCAATGTTCTTGGACAACTTGACAAACGAACTAACACAATCTAACCCATCACACGTAGGACCCCACACAGAGAAGTTGAATCCTTTGGCAGCCAGGTTCTCCAACAACTCTTGCTTGTAGAACAATTCTCCCTTGTTGGTCAACACATACACCTTAGGGTTCTGGTGGTCAAACAAAATACAGTTCAAGTTACCATAAACACCATCGTTGATGTACAACATGGCCTTGATGTCGTTCTCATTCTGGGCCAAGTCACGTCTGGCAATGACGTGGGTGATCAAAGTGAAGGCATTGGCAACCATGAATCTGCCAGGCTCAGCAATAAACCTGATACCGTGCTCAGCGGTGTACTCCAGCGGGAAGTACTTTTCTAAGGCAAAGTTGACCATCTTGGACAGCTCGTTGAAGGTCTCCCTTTCAAACCCACCGCCAATGTCAAGCAACTGTGGTGCAAATCCCATGGCATACATTTGCTCAAACAAAGCCTTGGAGTCCTTGATTGCTTGGTAAATGCTGGTGAAATCCCTGGCACCGGATCCAACATGGAAGGCAACACCATGAACATTCAACCCCAACTCTTTGGCAACCGGCAAGATTTCGTTGACGGCAATGTTCAAGTCACAGCCAAACTTGGTACTCAACTGGCACTGGGCCGTGGAGTCGTCAGTGATCAATCTAATCAAGATCTTGCACCCCGGGTGGAACTTGCTAATCTTGTACAATTCATGGACATTGTCAACGGTCGTCAAGTTGACATCCTGCATGTTTGCGTGTCTAATGAACGAATTGGTCTTGCACGGGTTAGCATAAATGATCTTGTCTGGGTTGATCTTCATGGACAAAATCATGTCGATTTCTTGCTTACTTGCGCAATCGAAGTTAACCCCCAAGGAGTACAAAGTTTGCAAAACTTCCTGGTTGGAGTTACACTTGACGGCATAATGAGGCTGAACAGTTGGCAAACTCTTTTTCCAAATGTCGACGGATTTCTTGATCTCTCCCAAATCACAGATGAAAAAGGAGTCTTCATCGTTGGGCAAACACACCTCGTGGTCGATCTGCGAGACATACTCAACAATTGATTGCTCAATCAACTCAATTGATTTCAAGTTTCTTTTTTGGTTGGTAGTGGTGGCGACGCCAAGGCCCCTTTTGGTCTTGGAGATCACATCAATGGAATTTAAATTATTGTCTTTATTAACATCATCTTCATTATTGGTTTGTAATTTAAATTCATCTTCAATGGTAATATGTTTCATAACTTGGACAACACAGAAATGATGCTCTTTTTGTTTAATTTCAAATTCTTTCTAAACCAATGATTGGTTATTCTCACAATACAATAATAAACCGGCAAGGGTGCTAAGGGGAACAGGGGGTTTAAATATTGTATGTTAAAACTAGATGGACTTCAATCGGCAGCTCTCGTTATGTGTTTAAGGTTAAACACACTTTTTGATCTTGGGTAGAATGGGGCAGGTAATTTATAAAAGTAATAAATATAAACGAGACAAAAAAAGGCAAGCAGATGGAGGGTGGGGGAGACAGACAGGCTAATGGTTCGTAGTTCCTGGTAATGGGAATAGATTCAATATTGATTCTTGTTAGTTGAAGAAAAGAAGAAGAAAGAAAGGAAGAGCAAAAAATTTTTTCACTTTCTGGCTGTTTAAGCAACTTAAGAAAAATCTTAGTCAATCAGGTTGGGATCTTTTTTTCTTTTTCCCATTTCTGACTCTCCCTGCCCCCCTCAAACGCACAACGCAGGACGGACCGACAGATCGTGCTGCCCGCCTCGATGCAACCCCACGAAGTCATAACGTCGCTGCCCGTACCACAAACGCAAAACGCCAACCACAGAGACAAATTACGAGATTAGGCAATCAAAAAAGAAAACTCATTTACTTATAAATATAGACGAACGAAATCTCTACAACTCAATCAATGGTTCAGGCTCCGCAACAAAACTTTTCTTTCTCTGTACTTGTCTTCTAGGTCCACTAGCAGCCTCTTCGTCGCCAAACTTGGGCATATTCGGCATATTTGGCAAGTTTTGTGCGCCAGCTTGTTGCTCCTGTTGGCTCTTTTCATAGTTCTCTTCAACATTCTCCAACGTCGGGTACTTCATGCTGGCTTCCTCGTAAGCATTTGCAGATAATGCACTAGAAGCTCTTCTGATAAAGTGTTGCTCGGGTGGCAACTCGTTAGACAAGTCCTCTGGTGGTGGGTAGTGTGGTAAAGAAACAGACACATAGTTCTTTTCAGTGTCACTTCCAGAGTTGGGCGTGGCAGGTAATACATCAATCGTGGGGTAGGCTGGGTAGGAACCTGGTGCCGTACTTTGTTTTGGCGGTTCATTGGTAAGTTTGAATTGTGGCACAGATTGTTTGATATCTTCCTCCACCTCATCGTTACCAAAATCAGGTTCAGAGGGCTGCAATTGTCCCGTGGGCTGGTAGTTTTGGAATGGGCGTGACTGTTGTTGTGGCTCTGCATTGTTGCCTGTGGGCTGGTAGTTTTGGAACGGACGCGATTGTTGTGGAGGCTCAGAGCCGGTCGGTTGATAGTTTTGGAAAGGACGTGGTTGTTGTGTAGAAGGTCCAGTTTGTTGTTGCGACACCCCAGTTTGTTGTTGCGACACCCCAGTTGGCTGTTGCGACACCCCAGTTGGTTGCTGGGACACAGATGGTCCTGTTTGTTGTGGTTGCTGCTGTGGTGGGTAGGATGGATAGTTTGGATAACCCGGCGCACCATACTGGGGAGCATTGTAATACCCATTTGTGTTCTGAGTTTGTATTGGTTGTGATGGGTAACCATAAGGATCTTGCTGACCACCGGTGGCTTGACCTCCAATCGTATGATTGCCATAAGCCATGTTCAACTTTTGCTCCAAGAATTGATCATACAATCTGGTTATGGTGGAAATCTTGTTGTTCATCTCCAAGAAAATCTCGTACCTTTCAATGGAATTCCTCAAAGACTTGTTCAATTTCGGTTTCAATTGAACAACTTTACCGTATAACTCATTGAGGTTCTCGTCGTACATGATATTGTTCTGCTTCTTAGGATCATTCTTTATGTTGGTCATCAAGGTGATAAACAAGTTTATTTGCTCTTCATCTGCTGGAGACAAGTCTTGCTGTTGTGTAACCTGCTGCTGAGGATATTGTTGCTGGGGTGGCTGTTGTTGCTGCTGTTGTGGGGCTGGAGGGTACTCTGGGGCTGGAGAATACTGCTGAGGAGCAGTGAATTGAGGCTGTTGATACTGGTTACTTCCTGTTGCATAACTGATATTGTACAAGTCCAGTTCAGGTTGACTTGGCTCAGGCTGTTGCTGCTGTTGTTGAGGTGGTGGTTGCTGATATTGTTGGCGTCTGGACTTTTCCGATTCAAACTCTTGCAAACTTGCAGCAAGAGCAGCTTTCAATTCTTCATCCTCTTCGTCGTCAGCGTTATTGCTGCTTGGCTGTTGTTGTTCTTGTTGCTGTGCTTGTGGTGGTGCTGCTGGACGTTGGAAATCGGTCGATGGAACAATTGGAGCACTGCTACCTCCAGATTCCCTCAAACTCAACTCAATTGCCTTTCTCAACTGTGCTTCTTCATCGTCTTCATCAGTAACTCCTCTTCTTGTTTCATAGGACTCGCCCAGAGTTCTTGCTCTGCTGTTCAGTTTCTTGGATTTGTCATACTTGGCAGCACAATTGTCACACACCCTAACTGGCTCCATTATACCCAAATTCACCAACGGCATGTTATTACTTGAATGGGTCTGACAGAAAACTTGACCACAGGCACGACAATGATGCTTTCTGTTCAACATGGAGAACGGAGTATAACAAATCATACACTCCTCACTATCTGTCCAGTCCGGAGGCACCTCTGAGTCCACAAACGTGCTGTTCAACATCGTGCCTTGGTCATTACTCTCAAAATCACTAGGGAACTCATACCCTTCATTCTTCAACTCCTGGTACTTCTTCTCCACGTACCCCAACTTGCTCTGTCCTTCAAATGCAATCTTCCAGTTCTGGAAATACGACAACACCGCTTTGCCCACCTTGACCTTGCTTTCATCCCTGACTTCTTTCAAGTTGTAATGCACCTTAAAGATGAAATCAATCAAGTAGTCGACAAATTCCTTCGAGCTGATCTCCGCCAAGAAGGGCGCCCCACAGTTCTTGATACACAAGTCAATCAACTTCAATGTCGATATGATCAAGTTCGGGTTGATGTAGACAAAAGTCAACCGTTTCTTCAACGACCTCATCGCTTGCTTCGGGTTGACTTTCCTGCCCCGAATGATGTCGGTGATTTCAAAAGCGACCGCTAGTTCAATGTCTCCATTGGGGATCTCCTCGGATGTTGCTTCGGAGATTTTGTTGTCGAGTTCGACAGTCGATATCGTTGAGGCTGGACTGTCGCCTGTTGATCTTCCAAACCATGACATGTTCTTTGTTAATGTAGTTAGGATAAGAATGGATAAAGTTAACTGGAGTTTCGAATTTTTTTTGCCTTCATTTATCATTCATTCCATACTTGCGTCGTCTCTGCATGCTGTGGATAAAAATAGTGCGGCGCACGCCCACCAGGAAAATCAAGGCAGTGTTGCTACTTCGACAGTCAGCTTCAACATCAGCATCATCAACATCCTCCCCCGTCCATCCCACCTATACGATGCAACTCAAATGAACATGGCGTTTTATTTTAAAAATACAAACACGTACACATAGGAGATAACAAAAAAAAGAAGCAAAATCAAACCCAAAATACAAAAACAAAGTCTATAGAAACAATTAATTAAGATGGCTCCGCCCGGGCACTTACTTCTTAACGAGGAAGAAGTAGGTCGAAGCCAAACACAAGCACACCACCGAAGACCACCAGTACTTGTCAGAACTCTCAGAGTAGACCTCTCTCTTAGCGTTAGTTCTGTACTGGTTCTCCAAAGAACGCTTAATTCTTCTTCTGGCGTTCTGCAAACTAGAAGCGGTTTCACTGGCTTCGTCAGTTGGGTTCAACGCAGAAGTAGGCAACATCAAAGGAGGTCTGTAGACCAAGTACAACGGCTGCATCTTGGATCCGTCAAACTGGTAAATCTGTAATGTCCATTTACCGTGGTAGTTGTCGACGTAAACCTGGTACGTCTTGAACCAAGTTGCTTGTACGTATCTGGAGTAAGTTGAGACGTTTGGATCGTCCTGGTTGCATGGGTCGCTCAACAATTGTCTTCCATCAACAGCAATAGGAGTCAACACGACAGATCCGTTGGCCAAGATCTCGTAAGTTCCGTGTTGGTAGGTCACGGAAGCAACGGGGCAAGAATGGTTCTTAGCGTTAGGGACGACACGGTACAAGGCTTCCTCGTAGTGTCCATCAGCTGTGAATGAGTATGAGATGCCTGGCAAGTCTGGCTCTATTAAGAGTTCGTCGACTGGGTCGTAGAATCCTGGGCCGGTGAATACTGTGTTTGATTTGGACGACCAGGTACCTTCCAACTCCTCCATGTTTGGGTCGGCGAGGGTGAAGGTCGACAAGAACGATGTTATTATTAGTAAAGCAGTGCTTGAATATATCTTCATGGTTGGAAGTGAGTGAGTGTGTTAGTTAGTTGGTTGCTAGAATGTTGTAAATCTTCGTTTCGATGTTTTTTTTCTTCCTTGTTTCTTTCGAAATCTAAAGAGAGAGAAACGAAAAAAACTAACACACAGACACAACAGGGGGAGCAGCACAGAGAAGAAAAACACCAAGGCGCACAAACAGAGAGGGAGAAAAACAAAACGCAGTGTAAGCACCGTAATGCTAAAAATAACGAAGGAAGAGAAACCCACACAGACACAGACACGCCAGCAGACTTTCTGTTTCTTTTTCTTTTTCTTTTTTTTTCTTGTTCGTCGTGTGCACTTGCTCAGGGATTCTATCTGCTTGCGTGTTGCAAAAAAGTTTCCTTCTCTCTCAGAGGTTCACAACACAGCCTTTTCCAACACACACACCACACGAACACACAGCAGGACGAACCAACCCTTAATCCAACAGCAATTGCAATTACAACACATATGATCCAATGCATGCAATTTAACTAATACCTATTTCACGAAGACAACCTCAGCAACCTCAGTCCCTACCCGTTGAGTCCCTGGAGGTGGCCCAGACCACACAGACTTACAATTTGTATGACAAATGGAGGAAGACACCCACATATCGACCTTGTAGATCTTCTCGGGGACTTGCCCTCCCCCAAACAAATATTATTTTGGACTAATTAGGATATGTAATGTGGGTTATGCTAGACGAACAATGAACGATAGACGTGTTTCTGGTTTTTGGCGTGTTTCTGTATGATTTTTTTTTTTTTTGATGGATGTGGGTGGTTTGATTGACTGTTTACGTTTTGTTGTGATACAATATTTCTGAAACATCGACAAGCTGGGGTCAACACGAAGCAAATGCTCTAGTGAATTGCTGGACGTGTTTTCCTCTCTCTCCACCCCTTGATTCTCCCCCTTAATTCCTGGTCAAATGAAGATTCCTGGATAATATGACAAAGTGCAAGTAATCTATATTAAAAAATGCCATTAAGAAAAGAGTGGGTTCTTCTAAACAATATAACATATAAAAAATAACATACGTAATAATAAAATATAAAACTGAACTGAACTGAATAATAGGTAATAAAAAAACACATTAAGGTAAGAAATCAAACACACTTGTTCTCTCTATATCACACACACACACACACACACACACCAGTGTCTATTGTAGCATATTACATAATCTGGTCTTTGTATAGATGGGGGATTCGTTTTCACTCAATGGAGTGCCTGCACCAGCACCACCACTGGCACTTACGTTGCGATGATGGTTACCACTTATTGTGCTCGAGCTGCTCGAGCTTGTAATAAACCTCCTTTCAAATAAATCGTTGTTCTCAAAAGTATTCGAAATCGAGGAGATGATACTGGCCGAGGAGCTGGCTGTCATCTTGGAGTTGGCGCTGTTCGTAACCATATCGCTGTACTTGATTGGTGGTGGCTGCATGTTTGGAGAATTGAAGTAACTATTGCTGTAAGATAATTGATGAGGTGCGGGTATGTGGTGGCTGTTGTTGCCAGATGAAGTTTTGCCCAGGTGGTGTGGCGGAGGCGTGACCATTTGGTAGGAATGGAAATTGGAATGCATTTGGGGTTGTTGGTAGGAAGATGATGATTGGCTGTGGTTGGATGTGTGTAGTTTCTTACCACTTGCGGAAGCAGAAGAAAGGTTGGATGCAGCAGGAGAATTGACTCCCAAGGAGACCGTAGAAGAGATCGAGTAGTTCTTGCTTCTCTTCTGCGGCGTTGTGGCAATGAGATTGCTATTGGTTGTTGTAGTCGCTGTTGGTGTGGTGGCGGCTGTGGTACATGCAGTGTTGCTACTTCTTGGGGTGCTGTTGGATGAAGTAGATGAGACCGAGGATGATCTGGAGTTGTATGAGATTGGTGTAGTAGCAGTGGAGTTGGTATTGCTGTTGTTGTGGTTGAATTTGTATTGCAAGTTGATTTGCCTGTAAAGGTACTGTGGACCTCTGGAGTTGAACACCTTCAACATAAAGTCAGAAGAATTGAAAATGGATTTGATCAAAGCCTTCTTGATGTTCTTGTATCTAGCAATGTCGAATCTGATTGGGTGGGCACTATCACAGTTCAAGATAGTCTGGTACTTGGCGTCGGTTGGTTGCAATTGGAAGACTTCGTTAATTAAGTCCATAATAACTTGTCCCAATTCAATTATGTTGATATCAATCAACTCATGCGAGTACAAAGCAACATAACTCAAGTACTCCTTAGTCTTGAAAAACTCAATGTGGTCATCATCAAACTCGTCATCATCAAGGACATTAAACTCGTGGCTATCAATTATAAATTCTTCGATCGAAGGATCATTCAACGACCATTCCAAGGTGTTCAACACATGCACTTCCATCTGCTTAAACATGCCTTGGTCGTACTTGCACTTGGCACCACACAACTTGACCAACTCGTGCAACTTTGGCAATCTGAATCTTTCAGTGGGGCCAACAAACTTACCGCCTGATCCATAGCCCAAATCACTTATGGTCCTGAAGTTGTTGAAGCCAATCTTCTCCAAGTTGTTCATGTTGACAAAATGGTTGTTACCACCAATGATTTTGCTAGCAATCCACAAGCAGGTGGTTATGATCAACTGGGACTGGTCCAACAAGACTATCCTCTTGGAGCAGTATCTGTCAAAGATCTTGACCGCTTTGAAAAAGACAAAAGGAAGTATCTTCAATCTGATGGACATTTTCAACAAGAAGTCAATCAACTTCAATCTGATGGTGAAAGTCAAGTATGGCTGTTGTTTGTACAAGGACAAGTTTGGTTTGCTGGTTTCAATCAAGTCCACCATTATGTCGTAGATGTCCAAGTCATACTCGGCCAAGCTCTGGTTGTGGATCTTGATCTCGGACTGGTATAATTGTTTTGGGTACTTCTCTTGCACAAAAGTCTTAATTGTGGAGGTGGTTGTGGACATGGAAGGTTTCTTGTGGTGGTGGGAATGAGATGATTGTTGTTTCGAGTAGGCTGAGGTACCAATTGACTTTGGAGTCAACGGTCTAGTTATATTTATCATTGAAGTATGTGGATATGGTGGTGGTGGGAGTATCAGGAGGTTCGTTGAAGGGTAGTTGGTATTAAAAATTTTCTCTCTTTTTGCTTATTTGGGATAATAAAACAGGAACCAAAAAAAGTTAGTTCGTCAGGTACAAAGGGAGCAGAAGAAAAAAAAAAGAAATACACGTAGTAGTTAGTGAGGACAGGGTTCTAGGGGTGTGTGAGGGAAAGGGATACTTGTGTTAGTTGCACAGACAGGATGAAATTGTCGAATTTGAAGGTGGAAAAAGCTGAGATTGAAAAAGGTGTGAAAAGTGGAAAAGCAAAAGAAAAAACAGAGGCAGAAGGAAGTAGGAGAATATTTATATGTTCTTATATGTTTTCTTAGTGACAAGTAGGTGAAAAAAAAATATAACAAGGGTAGAAGAAGAAGAAGAACGCACAGAGTGTGAATGGGTTTGTTGAGTGGGTGAATGAGTTTAATGATTAAATGTAAAGATTGACAATGTTGACACAAAGTTGCACACAAGGCAGATGCCACAAAACCACAAACATGTATTTGTGCAGTAATACATTCTAAATTGAAAAAGTACCACAAAATGCACAATTTCCTTTTTGGTTTTAACTACTTTAGGACATTATGCAGCACTAACAACCCACCCACTGCCTTACCACAAAACCAACACCCTTCATTATAACTCAATTGGGAATTTTAACACTACCTGCCAGAACCCACTCACCCACGAGAAGAGACAGACACACTTGTCTTTTCAGGACACAACCACATCCACCTCCACTCCATGATTATTGCACCCACCGACACACCCACAGAGGATTTTCACTATAAGCACACACATTTCTATCTTCTACAACAGACTAGCAAACTAAAGAAGATCTTCTATGATATAATTAGACATGAAACATTGCCAGTTATTACCTATCCACCGGCTATCACCTTTATCGCACCACAAATCGTGCTTTCTGGGCTCTACTTTCTGCAATTTGTTATCGGGAGCGTGTAAACAAGACTCACAACGAAATGTGCAACTCTTGGAGAAGGGAGGGGGGGGAGAGCAGATTGTTTGAAATAATTTGATGAGCATTGGCTGGGAAACAACAACAAACAAAAGGACAATAGTCTAGCGTGCCTAGGTTGTGTACCTTGTCGCTGTCCACAGGTGTCCCACGCTGGTTGGTAGCCTTCTCGCTAGTAATTGGGGGCCAAACGTTTGGGCCCAAACTGCCATATTCGCCTACATTCTCTCTAAACCTTTTAGGTCCCACCCATCACAGAGCGGAGAAAAGGGTTTGTCAACCAGTGATATTATTTGATTATTAGATGTGTGTATTACAGTTTGTTAGGTCTTACATTATCACACAGATTATTATTCTGGCAAGCTAACTCAGTTACTAATCAGGAAAGAGGAGCCCGATACCCCATGATATTTTCTTTGCTTGTACCGTTGGAGGAAGAAGAACCAGAGTCTTTCGTCTAACATAATGCAAAAGAGAGAGAGAAAAAAAAAAGTTACGGTTACAATGCTATGGTTATGTGTGATGGTTTCCCAATTGAGAACCATCTCTCTCTCTCTCAGAGCTGGTGGAGCCTAAAAATAAAATAATAGCTTTTCTGGATCGGATTGTAGGAAAGGCTTACGTCCAAACCACAACAACACGTTGAATTACAAATGATCTACAATTTGCAGGACCATCCCTTTCTGCTGAAATTCCTACGCCTTTATACTTGTCTCGAAGCATGCACATTGTGTCCACCAAACCTCGCCATGCACCAGCGCTGGACGGCGGCAAGGCAGAAACTTCTGGTGCATTTACGTTTTATTATGTAGCCTAGCCTGTGCTTCTATATTTTATTTGGGTCCTACGTCGGCTTGCCCCACTTAAGCACAAAACATGGGCAAAATAATACTAAAGCTGTGAAAGTTTTTTGTCACTCGTTATGTTTATGTTTTTTTCCGCCAGTGGGCTCATTTGCGATTGGCGTTATATTGTGCTTGCAAATTCTTCTCACTACATGCCATATTTACAGATAGACGTTCCCATCACCCATTCTCCCCCCCATTGTGTTGAGTGTCAGACAGAAATAAAGTTCTGTGATGTATGGCACTTTTTATTTTTCATATTTTTTACATCCATTGTCTGGCGTTTGTTCTGTGAAAAGTTTTCTCTGTTTCCCAAGTACAATTTGTGCGTTAAAATTCTCCTCGTCTAAATTATTTTCGACATTTTTTTGGCTTTTGGTCTCTGCCCCCCACAAACATTACACAAAACTGGGGCCCACTCTCGCCCAGGAACAGCATAAAAAGGGTGTGCACAAACCAGAAAGTCTCACAAACCGAAACTTTAACTAGAACAATAAAACGAACTCAACACAAGAACCCTTTTTACATACATGCTTTTATGCTTCCTTCAACACGCATACTTAAGACACTGCAGCAAGCTACAGGGCACAGACATTATTATTTGGGTCCTTTCTTAACCGGACCCGCACACCCACAGCCAGTCCACTGATGTTTATGGTTTGTTGCGAGACAAGACGAGAGAGAACCATGTACACCATCACCCATTTTCCTACATCTCATTCTTCAAGATACAATACCTGCTACCATCAACCCTGGCCAAAACAAAAAAAGTAAAACCATCTCATTGATCCATCCCCATCACCAGCCCACTCTCTCCCGAATCAATTGATCTCTCCCTCTCTCTCTGTCTCTATCTCCGCTTATCTCCTCAAGTCGCCGTCAATCACATATTTAATTACTCCTCCCCCGCTAAAACCCCCAACGGTTCTGTTTCACCGCTTTCGGCTAATTTCTGTCCTGGCTCCATTAAACGACGAAATAGTACATACCAGCAAGGAAGCAAGCAAAATAATAACACCACTACCAACGACAGAGAGCACGAGCCTGCGGCAACAAATTTGGGGGGGGGATAGGAAGCGAAAACAGTCTGTTCTTGGAAACCCCAATCGATTGCATAGCTTAAATTTCTTCTTTTCTTTTTCCCAGGTTCTATTATTAACGACCCACTTTCTTTATTCTTGTTTTCTTATTGTGATTGATAAAACCGTCGTAGAACCCTTCATATGACGGTTGTCGAGCTCGTTCTGTTTTTGTCTTTGATCTCTGGCCAGAGGGGGTTTCATAAACGGGCACCAAAGCAAAACAAACCCCATGACCGTTTTTTCTTCTTCGTTATTATAACCAGGGACACTCGTGGGATGAATATATATCGCCTCTGGGGGGTCCCCGATATACTGGCTCCACATTGTTTGGAGGTGCACAAACAACATGCTGTGCTTCTGTTGTGGCATATTTTTCTGTGCTGTTTTCTTGTATTGTTTGTTGTTGTGTGCCTGTAGCAGGATACGGAGTAGGCAGAGATTGTGGTTGGTTGATTGTGCGTCGTCGCTGACAATAATTGGTGATACAAAGGTGGGAAAAGCATGTTGTTGTGTTTTTGAGTGTCCCTTATGGGTCGGGTCCATGTCGAGTTACTTAAAGGGTATTTTTTATTATTGTGGACGATAAATAATTCCGGGCACAATTGGCAAGGAACCTTAAATCAGACCACCTTTAAAAAAAGCTAAAATACCCATTGTTTAATTGAAAGGTTTTTGTCATCTATTTTGATTTATTAATCTTGTCGTCTTTAGATAACAACACCCAGAGTGGTGGTGATGTTGGAAGTTGCTTGCTCAACTCGGCGTAAGCACCAATATGTCAATCCATCGTGTGCCTTTTAGAAAAGTAAACATTTATGATGATGACGATGATGCCAGTTTCAGATCCAAATGAGACTACCTACACATCACCATTGAACCACGTTGATGCCACGTAATAGATAAAGTGCTCTCTTCAATTTATTTTAGTGTGGGTGTGAGCGTGGATTTGTACCATCAACAAAGGGTTTTGCTTTTACTACCCTTCCACTGTAATTTTTTTCAGGTACCTTAACCCAAAGGTCTGGGCCATCTTTTTTTGTTTTGGTCGGTCTGGCCATAAACAAAAAAGCATACAACCTCCCTCCCTCTCACAATTATAACATTCCTATGGACCAAAGCCAACCAGCCATTGCATTATTGTAGAGGGGGGGTAGCTGAGCCAGAGATTTCCTGATCCAGGAGAATCATAAACATATGTAATTACGCTTTTTCTGGCTCTTCCCATTCATTGACGTATGAAAAATGACGAGGAATGTATTCGACGCCCAAAAACAACGAGCGAACGACGAAAGACAACTGCATGTGTATTGTTAACGCTGGATTGCCCCTCTGCTTATAGGGATTATGCCCTGGTCCATTTTATTTCACTGTTCGTCTAATGTTTAGCTTTTGTGCGAGCATAAAAGTTTGTTTGAATGATTTTTAGTGGCGGTTTTAAATCTTGCATTGTTTATGTTCAGGAACAATGGAAGGGTGTCCAATATAGCCTTATTGTTGTTTTGTGTGGACGTTGGGCGTTTCTGTCTCAGAGAGCATTAGAACAAGACAAGTATCGAGAAATTAAACTCAAGGTTTGATTAACAAAAACGCAACCACAAGCAACAAGAGCCGGGGTGTTGGACAAGAGGCAAAGAGAAAGCGCGTGGGATATAATAACTCGCCTTTGTGGGTGTAATTATATTACTTAGCCCTAATATCTTTTGTGAATGTAATTACAACAATCGAGTCCTCTTCCAAGACGAGGACAAACAAGACACAACAAGAAGGCAGGATGTCTGGAAGAGGAAATCATAAACATCGACAAGTCCGGTTGATTGTAGTTAAAAGCGTGCAAGTTTTGACGTCACTAGTCGGTGTGTTGTTGTTGGATGAACGTATTGTAAATGGTCTTATTTGCAAGTATGAACTCGCCACAAACGCCTAAGCGTGAGCCAGTCGGTCGTATAGGGGACGACACGCTCCATGTTGCCTCATTTGCCAGTTTCATTTGGATCTGTCTCGTGGATGTAATAATTGGGCGCAAAATTTTTTTTTTCAACTTGTAGATCTAGACCTGTGTTGTCAGATCAATTCTAGATCGCTGTGTCCCACACACTGAAAAATTTTGAGACACGAGGCACGACAAGAAAAATGAAAGAGAATACCAGGATCAAAAATGAAAACAAAGTTTTACAACCAAAAAACAACCAATTTACAACGAAACGATCGGAGTGGTATCAGTGATGTGGAAGTATCTTTTTGGACTAGATAACGATGATTCTAAATTGATCAATCAACCAACGATAGACTACAACGTCACATCCACACGTACAGCCAGACGAAACAACAACATCAACAACCCAAGAGCAACCAACTACAGGACGTACGGTACTGTTATTGATTACACATCTGAAGATGAAGATGACGACGAGTTAGATCAAGACATACGATACAACACGAACATGATACATGAGTGGACAGTCAACAACAACAACCCACCAACCACCACACTACCCCAAGGTTACCCAGGGAAGTTTCCCAGGAGACCACAGTCAGCCCCAACCACCACCATCAAGAGCGAAAGAGACGTTGCCAGGAATTACAAAATCGAAAGGAAGATAGAGTCGCTACAGCGAGAGATCGGCGCTGAGATCCAATCTGACAGGAACGCCAACATGGTGCAGAATATCAACAGCCTACATTCGAGAATCCTCCAGCAGACGTCCGTGTTGAACAACTTGAACGACTTGGTTGAGATATACCTGGACAACGAGGAGATGTTGAGTGGAGAGGACGAAAAATACAAAGCGCTCAAGAAAGAGTACCTTGCTGAATTGAACCGGGTTCTGATACTCCAGGAAGCGTATTTCTTGTTGTTCAACAGATACATGGAACTAAAGAGGTTGAACAAGAGGAACATTAGGAGTGGTTCAGGAGGTAGTGGAGTGTCACTAAAAGAGAAGGTCAAGTTGATCAAGAGCAAGACAACTGATGTCGGCATCAAGAGCATCTGTGATAATGTGATTGGTGAAGTCAAGAAACTCGAACAGGATTTCGAGAACCAGAAGAAGGAACTTGTTGAGAAGCATAATCTGGAGGTGGAAGAATTGAAGAATAGGATCCAAGAGTTGGAGCGTGACAAGGGAGTTCATTGACTCTCGCTGCCTATCGAGTTCGTGATAAGTGTTTCTGTCAGACACAGATCGAGACACCTTTGGTTTTCAGGACGCGCGCGCTGCCGCGCTGCCGCGCGTGCACACGCACCACACCGCACCCTTTGGTGGCACACACCCGGCATTATGTAGCTTCGCAAATTACCCTAAAAGGGACAGAAGGAGGCAAGTACGAGACCACCTCAAGACAAGAAAGTGTGATTACATTTTCCTTTACCTGCAGAACATTTTTACCCTATTTGATTAGTGTTTCCTTTGTGGGACTTAAAGACAGCGAGAGGACGATACCCTGGTGAAATTGGCCCCAAACGGAAGGAGTGTCGAGTTCTGCGATCACGACAAGAGTTGAGTGTCGGGATGGACGTATTAAGCGAGGCAAGATAAAGTTTCGCTACCGAGGGATTTGCTACTGGATTGACAACGCTTTACACATGCTAAAGAGAAAAAGCTTCGCCATGCTGCTGCTTCTTTTT
Organism: Candida pseudoviswanathii; assembly: GCA_030565125.1. NCBI lineage: Eukaryota > Fungi > Ascomycota > Pichiomycetes > Serinales > Debaryomycetaceae > Candida > Candida pseudoviswanathii. Next base: position 13,987 of record JAJMBE010000049.1, on the reverse strand, counting down.
TCAGGAGAGGTTTAGTTTACGGTACATGAAACAAATCATAAGGTTTGAGCAAGCAAGCAACTGGTTGTTCATTTTAGTTACCTGTTCTGGCTTTTATTGTACTCATCACCATCATCAAGACTATCTTCTCTCTCTTCTAACCAATGCAGTCAATTTAAACTGATGCTCAGACTAAGTGTCTCAAAGTTCAATGTTTACCATTCTCATGTGAAACAACAGACTATTATTTTAGACATTCTTTAAGCAAGGCATGTATAGAAGGTTAATTCGTGCACTACCTTTTTTTTGTCTTTCTCTTGGTGGTGCGCTCTAAACCACGCTTGCTCGCCTTGCCTTTCTTGTTTACTGCGTACAGCACAGCTAAAATACTCTAAGCATGCCACCACCACCACCACCACCCACTAGCTACAGACATTGGCTCATGTTATCATCACACTACAACATACCGCAGGCAAGCTTGATCAGGACCTAATTTCACTTGGCTCCCGACCCGCAGCAGCACAACTCATCATGATGAGGTGTGACAACTTAGGTATACCGCGCATCCTTTCCACTTTTTTTTTTTGCAGTAAACATTCTCTGTCGTATGAGCAGAGGACGGGGACCCCTTGGACAAATTAATTACTCTTGCTAGGCACCACCACCAGGTCTTGAAATTCCATGAGCGGCGCTTAGTGTAATGGCACGTTCGTGATTCGTTGAAAGAACTACGAGACCCACATTCCTTCGGTGGAAGGAGGTTTAGTTGGGAATGGAAGATGAGGGTTTCTCTATTTTGTGGACCGAAGAGGGATCTCCCTTCATTAATTAAACTGAATGAAGCACAAATGTGCTATAGAACACCTGAGTTTCAGGTTTAAAACAAGAATAATCACGTTCCTATAGGCAAGGGCTTCTGTGGGATGTTACACAACGATATTTGCTTATGTTTCCACAAGAGATTGTATTACTACCCAGAGGTTCCGTGCGATAGCCGTGCCCAGCAATCGAATTACGTGGTCTCTAAGGTCGGATGATTCATGAATGTTTGATCAGTCACGCCGGAATGACGGAATAGGTAGTTGACTAAAAGGGAATTGTGATTATGCTCTGCGATTTGCGAAGAATAATGAAAAGTCTAATGAGCGGCGACCGCCCGCCGCCCCCTTTCGCAACCACTCGCAGCTTCACGTAGTGATCTCTTAATGATTCCAGCATTAAACAATAACAACCCAAAGAGAATGCACAAAGTATTATTGATCATTAGAGAGTCCCTTCTTGTTGGAATGGCGATGATGACGTTAATTTAGTGCTCATTAGCTAGAGAGGAGAGAAGAAAGGCAAAGACTTCCATAGCATAAAGTACAGGACAAATAACATTCATCCTTGAAACTGAAGTGCGGAAAGTAATTAACAACCACTCTCTCCACCAAACACGATTTAGCTGATGTACATAATGTGATGGATTCAAAAACATGATTTGAGCTCATGCGTTAACAAGAGGAGAGCACTGGGCTATGATGTCATTATGAAGCGCAATAGTTCCTAAAGTAATGGATCTACACCCAACTGGTACAAGAAAATATCTAACGTGTATATTACAGATTCGTTCAAATAGTCTAACCAACATTCGAACCACAAATCACCTATTAGTCTCACACACTTGCCTAGAACTTCCCGTTCAACAAGTTCCTAATCATATCTTTGGCAGTAAAGTACGAGGTCAAGTAGAAGGTATAGAAATCCATGGTGGAGCTCAACGTATCCAACAATCCAAATGGCAACATTGCTGGGATCCAACCTTGGGCCAACTCCAAAGCGAACGACTCGCCAGGCATAGCGTATTGTTTCACGTGTCCCTTGGCTAAGTGGTGCTGGTCACCTGGCTTGTACACTTCTGGGACCAAGGCACCGGCATATGCTGCCCTTTGCTCACCAGTCAAGATGGTGAAGTAATCGTCGGCGAAATGAACCCCCGTGTGGCCCTCTGTGCCAATGGCAGTACCGAAGAAGATCAAGTACTCGGAGATCGAGGCATGCAAGATAAACATGGTTCCCATCGCGCCACCTGCATTGTTGTAGAACCAGTCGTCAAAGTTCAAGTCATTGATGATGTCTGGGTATTCAGCCTTGATCCTAGGAGCCAAGTCAATCATGATGGCGGTGGCATTGCCGTCTGGATGGTCCTTTAATGTCTCTTGAACGAGGGTCTGTAATACCTGTTTATCGAATCTATAATTGGTTGGTAACCATGTGTAAAATAAATGATTGAAAACTGCATACAATGCAAGCGGGATGAACCCAAACAATAAGAGCTTCATCAGGTCAAGTGGGGGGGGGGGGGTGTCCGTGAAGAAGAACAAGGAGTAATGAATGAAGAACTGATGAAAGTCGACGTAGATCTAGAGAAGAAAAACAGTGAAAAATTTCGAATGGCTTTGGACATCGTTTTGATTTTTTTATACGAGGACGCTCATGAAAAATCTATCGTACCGGCGGTATCACAAACGGTGGCAGTGGAGCCAGAGAAAAAAAATATACCACAGAGGACAACCAATTGATTCTCGTGCCTGGGGACTTTGCTACCAACAATGGCAACCGTATTAGTTACAACAGGCGCTACTGTCACATTCACGTCATTGATAGAAACAATACTCACACTCAAATTCATCACCAGCGTAACCAATGTCGGAGTTACCAATCTAATCATCCAATATGGTAACGAGATCAAGAATTGCAAGCACATAAGCACCCAGTTCTTTCAGAACCAACTAGAATACAGTAACCTAGTTTCTCGCGGCAAGTTTGATACATCGCAAGACCTCAGCAAGATCGTGTTGCAAAACGACAGTATAAAGATAGTTGCATTCCCATACGACTCAAACATCAGTGATTTCATAAACAAGTCAGACGTGGTGATATCTCATGCAGGGACAGGTTCCATCATAGATACGTTACGAAACAACAAGAAATTGATTGTTGTGGTGAATGACAAGCTCATGGATAACCATCAGTTGGAAATCGCCAACGAGTTTGCCAAACTACAGTACTGTCTAAGCTATGCTGTTGGAGATCTTGAAAGGGACACGTTCTTTGGTGCTTTGAAGGGATTGCTTAAAGATGAGATCAAGTTGAAAAAGTTTCCCGAAGTGGATGGGTCGATTGTGGAAACTATAATAAGCGAAGAGCTAGAAAAGTAGGCTTACTACATAGAGGAATGACATAGAGTTAATGAGAAACAACCTGTAGTAGTAGACCCAGTTCAGCCAACGTCCCTGGGATGCTGTCCACACAGCCAATCGCTTGGCCCACCACAAGGGCTTAGACAAGCGGGCCGAAAAAATAAAAAAAGCACAACAACCGGCAAACGAACAACGATCCCTATTACACCACCACCAGATAAAGAATATGGTTTGGATAAACGGTTGTCCACAATTCCTGATAGATGTGCCCGTGAATGAAAAAATCCTCGAACTAATAGACATCCCACACACTCCGTTACTAGGAGTGCTCACCAAAACGAGTGTGTTCATATTTAACCAGTTCACTTTATTACCGTTAGGGTCCCATGTTCGAAACTCCAAGTCAATTGAGTCCGATGGGAGCAACGTGCAGATGAAAACGAAACATGTGAGTGTCAACACAGCCAAGTTTCAAAAACTAAACACGGTGAATTTGTTCATTCAGACAGACTTGAACTTTTTGATCATATACCAGATTTCCATTAACTATTCATCGTCGATTTATGAAGTGCATAATAAGAATGACGAGTTGATTCAGAATGGATTGCCCTTGAGCTTCACGCCACTGGGGTTCTCAATTACAAGTTTCTTCAAGTCGGCTACAAAAACAATCATCCATGGATCCGAGGACGTTTCTTTGAATTTGGAAAACATAGAGAATGTGAATAATTGCTCCATTGAAGATGATATAGGCGGGTTGAACATCGAGCCTATCAAGTTGTCGATATTCAAGATTTTAAAGATTGGCATTGGGTTGAAGGATTTTTGGTTGCAGCAGAATTCACACAACTTGTTCATCTTCAATAATCACGACGAGAAGAACCACGACATTGCAAGTGATAACGACGATGATTACTTGCAAATGGTGAACATCTTGAACTTTAAAACAAAGTTGTTCCACTTCCTGGATTTCACTTGGTATAACAATAGCAAGATCACGTTTATCACATACAACGAGTTTTTAAACTACTTTATATTTGTCAACAAGAAGAACGAAATTTGGTGCATGACTATACAAGATGAACAGGACCAGGGGTACAAGATTGGAACGGGTGAGAATATCGAGAATATACGGTTCAACCCACAGGCCAATTTATTAATTGTCAAGCAAGAAGGGTTGAAACTTTACACCATCAAGCATAAACAGATTCATTTTTCTAAAGATTTGGACATCGAAGAAGGCGAAATCGAGTGGTCCCCATGCGGTGAGTTCTTCAAAGTACTAGACAAGTCAAACGATAGTTGGAAGCTCGTGTCTCGATTTGGAAACATCACTTTTGATTCACAGCAAATATTGGACGAGTTGGACGAGTCCAACGACACAAACAGAGACTTTTTGAAGGCAACCATGATAACTATACCAGGAAACGGATCAGCGTTGTATGTGCTAAACAAAAACAAGCTATACTACGTGTCGTTGAACAAATCCAATGGGCTGATTTTATACAACAAAGAGTACATTAGCGTGCTCCAAAACACCAAGAACATTATCCGATTCCCCTTGCTGGCACGGTTCAAGAAAATCTTGTTGAGTCAAGAACACTTTAATGGAAGGGTGAACCAACACAAGAAGAGCCAGACTGGTAAATTGACGTTCAGCAAAAGTCTGCATAATCAACTAGCTATTGCCTATGGTGACTATCTTTCTGTCTCCACACCATATTCCCAGGGCGACCAAATAGACCACATCCTTTGGTTTAATTTCAGAAACCATTTTGCTGATTCATTGAATATTATTGACCAGTTTTGGTACCAAGATTTCTTGATTGTGATTAACAGACGCTCCAAACATGTGTTTGAAGAGGGTGACGATGAAGACAAAGACTATTTGGTTGATGAGTTCATTGTGTTGGACGCCTCCAAGACAAAGTACGGAATGGGAGGTGAAGATATTTCCTTTACAAGTGATTCGTTGTTGTGGAAGTACGATTTCAAGAGCACGTTCATCAATGTTCACTTATCTGAGGACAAAGAGAACACGGGTCAAGTTGTTATCCTTACGGCCGATCATAGATTGATTGTGCTTCAATTGGCCACTAACAAGACAGTCAAAACCGAAACAGAAATCAAGCACTACAAGATTTTCATCTCGGTCAACAAAACAGTCCATTTATCAAGCATAAAGCATCGCATTGATCTTGATGAAGTCATTCAAGCGAGCATGATCAACAACAGACACTTTTTATTTTTATTATCCACGGGTGATTTCTACCTATTGAAAAACCAATCAAGAGCGTTTGTTCCAACTCCAGCGCAGGCCGTCAAACCATCAAGCAACAACAATAACAACATGTATGATTTGATCAAGTTGCATTCCAACATTGAGTTCTTCAAGTTCAAGATGATTAAATTTGAACACGATTTGAGATTTGTGTATTTGTTCAACGGCAAGCAGGTTTTGATTTATGAAATTGACGAATTGATAGAAAAGGCTTATGACAAGGCAAAGAGGCACCCCGATGAAGTGTTGGATTTCGACGATGACGAAGACTCGTTGATACCAATCGTTATAGATACTGACGGCATGCAGCCGTTTGAGTTTGACACTGTGTTGGACGACAAGTCCTTGGACTTGATTGGGTTGGATACGTGGGCAATCGACAAACAGACCGCTGGTGGGTTAATTATCAGAAACAGGATATCTCACAAGCTCGTATTGAACAATTTCATCGAGTATGATTTGTTGCATAAAGGAGATTTAGAGAGCTCTTTCAAAAAGTACAAACACTTTAAGAGCTTCCATTACTGTCTTGAGTTGCTTTTATTCAAACACTTGACCGACGAGAAGTACCTTCCTTTGAAGAGATTGTTCCAATTGATTGAGTTTACTGATAATTCAGAATTCATATACATCAACTGTCTAAGGAAAATCGAAATTGGGTACTGGAATACCTTCTTCAATGCCTTGGAAACGACCCCAGAAGAGTTCATGAACCGGTTGATTGAAATCGACAACGTCGAGCTCTGTTACAACTACCTCATCATCTACTTGAACTACAAGCACGAGGATGAGAAGAGCAGTAAGGATCAATTGAGCGAGGTCGACAAGGATATCATCTTGAAGATCATTAAAATGCTCGATAGGACAGGCAAATGGGACTGGTGTTTTGAATTATGTAGGTTTGTCAAGATCTTGGAACACTCCGATGAATTCCTCAAACAGATCAAACAAGAACTTCAATAAACGACAGTATCTCGCAACCAGACAACACAATCGTCCGTATACTTTCTTTCGAGTTGTGCGCGAACCAAATTGGTTTTCTCTCTCCCAGCCAACCACAGCGCTAGTATTACCAAAAGCGAAACGAAAAAAAAACCAGAACCAATAGTCTAGCCAACCACTTTCAGCTTCCACCCCCACACTACATATTCACAGCATCGTCGCCATGACATTAGCTACCCAGTTTGCCGAAACCACGCGTTACTCCGCCACGAGCCCGGAATTAAGACGCAGGGTTCTATCATTATACCGTAAATTCATCAGGAACTCGCAGGAGTTTGCCGACTTGTACGAGTTGGACATGCCTATTTCCAACATCAAGACCAAGATCAGACAGGAGTTCGAGAGACAGAGATACAACAGCGACATCGCTGTGAATAACGTCTTGTTGGCTAAAGGACAGATGGAGTTCCAGGAATTGGTCAACTTCTGGAAACAACAGTGCCATGTTATGAGATACTTTGATGAGCAGAATGCTTATAATGTTGTTGACAAGAACGATTTCGTCAAGAACTTCTTGAGAGGAAACTAGAGGAGAGGGATGTTCCTCCATTTGTATATTATTTATTCAAAAAAGACGTATGTTCAGCAAAATACACGTTAGCATTAATAAAGTGAGTTGGAGACCTTTGTAGATACTCACCCCTTTGACTACTTCTGAACGAAACAATAATATTATATGTATGTATATATAGAGAAAAGAAACAATAGTTTAGGATAGATAACAACAATAAAACAAACTACTATACACCAGTGGACTAATAAATGTAACAAATGATTAACAGTGTTAGCTATTGTGTCAAAAATAATAAAGGGTATATTATAAAATTAAACCAAGAAACCAAAATTATTTTTAGAAATGAAAGATATCAACAAAGTAAATCACTCTTGTATGTTAAAAAAAGATTTGTGCATGAGGAAAGCACTACTCTAGACTTATTCCATAGCAACTTCGTCTAATGGAGCTTCATCGGCGTAATCCAAATCTTCTTCATCGACACTGGCTTCTTGGTATTGTTGATATTCGCTAACCAAATCATTCATGTTGGACTCGGCCTCGGTGAATTCCATCTCATCCATACCTTCGGAGGTGTACCAGTGCAAGAAAGCCTTTCTTCTAAACATAGCGCTGAATTGATCACCGACTCTCTTGAATAATTCTTGGATGGAGGTGGAGTTACCAATGAAAGTGGCGGACATGTCCAAATCTTTTGGTGCAACAGAACAAACAGCAGTTTGCACGTTGTTTGGAATCCACTCAACAAAGTAGGATGAGTTTCTGGTTTGGATCTTGTGCATTTCGTCGTCAACTTCCTTGACGGAAACCTTACCTCTGAAGAAGGCGGCAACAGTCAAGTAACGACCATTTCTTGGGTCAGAAGCAGCCATCATGTTCTTAGAATCAAACATTTGTTGGGTCAATTCTGGGACGGTGACGGATCTGAATGATTTGGAACCCATAGAGGTCAATGGAGCATAACCAACCATGAAGAAGTGCAATCTTGGGAAAGGAACCAAGTTGACAGCCAACTTTCTCAAATCGGAGTTCAATTGACCTGGGTAACGCAAGGAGGTGGTGACACCAGACATGACAGAAGAGACCAAGTTGTTCAATTCGACGTATGATGGTTGTGGCAACTTCAAGGTCTTTTGACAAATGTTGTACAAAGCTTCGTTATCGATACAGAAGGTTTCGTCGGAGTTTTCAACTAATTGATGGACGGACAAAGTAGCGTTATATGGTTCAATAACGGTATCAGAAACCTTTGGGGATGGAACAACGGAGAAGGTGGCCATCATTCTATCTGGGAATTCTTCTCTAATCTTGGAGATCAACAAGGTACCCATACCTGAACCGGTACCACCACCCAAGGAGTGGGTAATTTGGAAACCTTGCAAGGAGTCACAACCTTCGGCTTCTCTTCTAACGACGTCTAAAACAGAGTCAACTAACTCAGCACCTTCGGTGTAGTGACCTTTAGCCCACACGTTACCGGCAGAGCTCTGACCAAAGATAAAGTTGTCAGGTCTGAACAAGTTGCCAATCTGTGAGGTCTTAACATTGTCAATTGTACCTGGTTCCAAATCGACCAAGACGGCACGAGGAACATATTTGCCTGAGCTTGCTTCATTGAAGTAAACGTCTAATTTAGATTTCTGAAGTTCATTATCTCCGACATAAGTACCATTATTGTCTAAACCGTGTTCGCCACAGATAGTTTCCCAAAAAGCAGCACCCTAGAAATGACAATTGTTAGTATACGTCCCTGGAGAATTTGTCCCCGATTGATTGATACCTTGCTAAAGTGGAGAAAGTGACGTGGTTTGTTATTCCTCCTTCATACATGAACGGGAGGGACACGCAAAAAAGAAACCACGAAACCAAAACAGTACACTTTCTCTCTGCTGTTGTATCAAAAAATACGGTCAAGGAAAAAAAAAGTTTCCCAAAAACAACAAAACAAAATACATACAATCTGGTTACCACATTGACCGGTTGATAAATGAATCTAGATGATAGACAAGTTAGTAACGCTGTTCCGATGGCATTGATAGATTCAGGTTGTATCAGTTCCAATTAAACGAATTCAGGTGGAGTGGGCGCGTACTATTTTCTTTTTTTTTTCAGACAACAACACAACACAGCACAACTGTTTTGGACTGATTTCTGATCTAATCATTGGCAGGGGTGACGGGGAGAATTCAACATACAATTTCTCTCATCTTCTATGTTACTCTTGTGATTACCTCTTGATTGACAGATTTTTCTAAATCAAAATTGAAGTTGTTGATGTTTTAAAAAAAATGAATGTGAAGCAAGAAGTAAACGGAAAGAAAAGAAAAAGGGAAAATTTGATTCAATTTTTTTTCCTACTAGCCTTACTGCCCACTCTCTGTGTGTGTGTGTGTGTGATACCTCTTTGTTTTTTTTTTTGGTTTGTTTACATTTTGGGATTTCAAAATTCTAACGAGACATTTTTCGCACGATACACACGACCCTGTGATTTAATCGAGGAGTTTATGTTATTTCCTATTTCGTCTAATCTATTGATCTAGGCGGTAACCACATCCAAGGAACGCCTTTCGCGTGTGAATGTCTCATTCAATTCAGAAACGAGGAGGGTTGGGACATGAGAGATGGGTAAGTGAAATCTCCGTTGGTTGTAAAAAAATTTACAGCCATAAAGGCATGGGTGTTGCAAAGTTTGACGATTTTATTCTCTATGCTCAAGGAAACGGCAGCCCTCGGCTAAAACTGTTGACAACCAATTGTAGGTTGTTGATTTGACGATCGAGAGTTGCAAGTGTTGGTGGGTGGCAAAAGAGAGGGAGTGTAGAGAGAGCCAGGTGTGACGTCAAGCCGTGCCATCAACAGAAACCTGTTATGCATCTGACCGGCGGCAGTATAGACATCAATTTATGATATTATACGAACGCTGGAGCTCATAATAATAACTAAAAAAACGCAGTCCCTGACGGCAGCCAGTCCTAGCAACACACAATGAACAAAGATAATCAAATTGGTTTCTCACCTGTAAATCGCATCTCCACAAGATTGTGCTTGATGGATCAAAGCCAAACAATACCTTGCCCATACCATCTTTGGTTCTGATATCTTCCTTCACTTCCTCAGACTGCTTATGTAGTCAAGTGCCGCAGATGATTACACAAAGCCACAGCTCCGTACTTTAAAACCTCATCAGAAAACAAAAGAAAAAAAATCATTGCGATCTGAATATCCCAAGCAACCACCACCACCCTCAAGCAGCCAAATGTCAGATACACCCAACGAGACCGCTCAGCCACCAGCTGCCACCAAGCAACCAGAAGAACACATTTCAGAATGGGAAAGAAGGAAATACATTCCCAAAGCAGGTGAACCGGCCTTGCCTCCACAACTCGCGGAGTTCTCCAACAAGACCACGGATGAGGTGCTTGAAGAATTGAACCGGTTGCCATTCTTCATGACGAAATTGGACGAGTCTGATGGCGACGGCGGCGAGAATGTCAATTTGGAAGCATTGAAGAGTTTGGCATATGAAGGTGACCCAGATGAAGTGGCTACTAATTTCAAGAACCAGGGTAATGACTGTTACAAGGTGAAAAAGTACAAGGACGCCATTATTTATTACACCAAGGGGATTGAGGTGGATTGTCAGGTTCCGGCAATTGACTCAGCATTGTATTTGAACCGTGCTGCTTGTAACTTGGGGTTGAAGAACTACAGAAGTTGTATTGAGGATTGTAAGAAAGTGTTGATGATTGATGACAAGAATATAAAGGCTTGTTTCAGATCCGGGAAGGCGTTCTTTGCCATTGAGAAGTTTGACGAGGCTATAAAGATTCTCGAATATGGGTTGAGCATAGACCCTGAGAACAAGGACTTGCAGAAATTGTTGCAACAAATCAAGGACAAGCAGAAACTACTCGCGGACATCGAAGCCAAGAAGCAACAAGAAGAAGAGCAACAGAAGTTGGAAAACATCGTATTGGACAACTCCATCAAGTTGAGACACATTGAAATAATCAAGAGTTCCAATCCTCCAGATGCCTTGAAAGAAGCCAAGATCCGGTTGGAGGATCCTAAAGACTACCAGTCGCAGTTGATTTTCCCAGCCATGATACTCTACCCCACCACAGATGAGTTTGACTTTATCGGCGAAATAAGTGAGCTTAGCACGCCTTTAGAGTTGCTAGAGATTGTCTTGAACAGACCAAGAGAATGGTTCGAAGACCCAAAACACAAGGACTTTAACGTGAAGAAATTGGAGTGTTTCATGGAGACAGAGTCTGGTGGGTTGGTCAAAGTGGGTAAGAAGCTTGAGGTGAACAACGCGTTGATGAGCGACAAACCAAAAGTTCCGTTGTTTGACAATGCATTAAGACTTTACGTCGTACCGAAACCCGATGTTGCCAAGTGGACGTCAGAGTGGAACAAAGAAACCGCATTAGCTGCCCGTAAATAGAAACCTGGTTAACATACATTACAGTTATAATACATACAAAAGTACAGAGTAATACTAGGGAATATAGCCCATTTGCAGGGTGTACCTCTTAGCTTCCTTTTCACGCTGTCGTAGATTGGGGGTTGGTCCTGGTGATTGCTGTCCTCTTTGGACAGACTCGTCATTCTCAAATGTCTCCTTGAGATCGATCTTGGGGTTGCTTTTAAACACCGTGGTTGGATCAATTGCTCTGTTATTCATGATAGTACGTCGAAGCACTGGTGTGTGCGCCCAAGATTGGAGCACTTTTTTGTCAGCCGTTGATATATCATCATCAGAGAGAATGGCAGGGAGACTTCCTGGTGATATTTGTGCTGGAGTGGCTGGTAAAATGTCACCATATTTCTTAGTGGTTGGTTTGGTAGGTGTCTGGTGTAGATTTTTCTTGTTGGCATTCTCCTTGTTGAGAACTCCTCTAGCGGCGTCAGGCAATGCTATCCCATTTGCTGTTTTGACCCGCTTGTTGCGTCGTTCGGATTTTGGTTCTTCTGTGTGAGTTGTCGCCAAGCTCGTTTCGTCGTGTTGGCTCGGGTTCCTGTGGTCTGGGCCAATAATTGCCAGTTCTGTTTGTGCCTTTACCTTTGCCAGCTCTGACTTTCGATTGAGTGGCTTGATGATGTACTTTGTTTTGACAGACTCTGTTCGCTTCTCCATTACCGGTAGTTTCAACTTTGGAATATCACCAGCCTCAAACCTAGGAAACTTCGATGTCTCATTTCTATCTTTAGTGGGTGACCCGTCTTTCGATTTGGATGCACCACCATTCTTGTCGCTTACCGTCGGGATCAAAGTAGCTGTCAAGAATCTATTTCTTTCCACCTTCTTGCCATCAGCAGTTTTCCGGTTCTGAAGTTTGGTTTTGGCGGCACTGGAACTTGTTGGAGCAGTTAGCCTATTCACAAGCACAGCTTCTTCATCTCCGCCAATGATTGCCTTTCTTGTAGGCGAGCGACTTCTTCTTAGTATTGTGCCTGAACGCGATGGTGATCCAGAAATCGTTGTTGTTCTAGCCCTTTCTCTTCTAATCGGCGATCTAGACCTAGATCGGGATCGGGATCGAGATAATGATTTCCTCGTACCAAGTACATTTGGGGGGAGCTTCTTGACGGGCGAAAGCGACCTATACTTGCCAATCTTGTCCCAAATTCTGTCGACCGCCAGCAACTCTTCAGTTGGGCTCTTTGAAGGTGTGTTGAGTGAGGGTGCAGCATTGGCGCTGTTCAAGCGAGCATCCTCTGGGTCTTCCGCACTAGCAATAGCACCGTTGTTATCCTCATTGGCGCTGTCCTTTTCGTTACTGACATTTCCATTGACCCTAAAGTCCAACTTCATCGAAGTATACTGTGGCGTGTCATACAAAAACTTTCTATCCTTAGGTACTTCCACTGGCGAAATCCTAAACTTATCCAGAAGGTCAGCTTCATTCGATACACTAACCAAACTCAAGCTTGGCTTGACAGGTGAGATGTCATTTGGTACACGTTCTATTCTAGGTAGATTTCCAGTTGTTCTTGGCTTTAATGTGCTTTTTCTGGATAGTGAGCTTGAGTTTATCACAATTGGCTCTCTTGGAGGTAGGGCAACAAACATAGAACTGCGTCCTCTCTTGGACATTGTCAGCTTGTCTGCTGGTTTGGATATAGCCGTACTTGACTCAGTCTTGAAAGTTTGATTAGCTCGGCTCGAAATAGGAGGGCTAACAGCATCTCTCTTATCAGCAGCCGCGCCAGTGGTCCTCTCTGCAATGCTTTTCCTTATTGACTTGCTAATAGCTTGGAACGAGTCTTCGCTGCCATCACTAAACCGGAAAGTTCTCTCTTCTTTGGGTTCCAGTGGGTGCTTTTCTTCTTTAGGCTCCAGTGGATGCTTCTCGTCTTTGGGAGCAACAACAGCGCGACTGGCCGTGCCTGTTCCCGTTGTGACGCTTGGCTTTACTGGAGATACAACAACGTGACTTCTTTCACGCGGTAGTAGCTCAACAGGTTCTAGTTTCATAACGTCTGATTTAGGTAGTGGTAGCACTTTGGGACGGCTGGCAGATTGTGGAGTCAATTTTGTGGCTGGACTCTTGGTTGAACTAATTGTATCAGCGTTGAACACACCCAGGTATATGTCATCCATCGTCGAGCTCAAAAGATCATGATCTGAGCAGACACTCTCATAAAACTCTTCAATCAGATGGAACGAATCCATGAACTGGTTATTCAACTCGTTGGAAACCCATCGTGACGAGCCCGCGACGTATCCTGCTTTTTTCCTTCTTGCTGCGTTTGCTGCCCATAGCAGGGACATTTTTGAGATGTTGGAGTAGTGTAGGTGCTGATGATGGAGTGGGCTTGTGGGGGCAAAAGGGACGCTGTGTTGGTGTCTGTCTTGACGTGCAACTGTCAGTGATATTTGTAAGAGATTTTTTCCTCCCTTTACAAGCCCGAACCGAGACGCTAGTACGCGACTGTTGATCTGCGAAGTGAGACTCTCCTCTCCCCTCTCTATCGCCAGACAGCCAAAATCTCAAGGGCGAACCGTGCAGCCAGAAAAAA